>CALYLW010000772.1:369579-498469 GCA_944989445.1 Ampullaceana balthica | reverse complement strand
AAGCTAACATGACACAGTGTACAAGTTTGTTACAGTCACTAAGCTAACATGACACAGTGTACAAGTTTGTTACAGTCACTAATCAATGGCCTACTATACACTAAGTTCTCGACCACCTAAACAAGCAATGGAGAGGGTGACTCTCTCTACCTAGGCGCCGGGTGACTCTCTCTACCTATGCGCCGGGTGACTCTCTCTACCTAGGCGCCGGGTGACTCTCTCTACCTATGCGCCGGGTGACTCTCTCTACCTATGCGCCGGGTGACTCTCTCTACCTATGCGCCGGGTGACTCTCTCTACCTATGCGCCGGGTGACTCTCTCTACCTATGCGCCGGGTGACTCTCTCTACCTATGCGCCGGGTGACTTTCTCTACCTAGGCGCCGGGTGACTCTCTTTCTGTCTCCCACAGTCCTCTCCTTATATTGGTAGTCAGAGGAATGTGGGTGACATTGGAGATCGTCCTATGGCTCAAGTCGTAAAAACTTGTTCCATTCATGTTTTTCCCTGGCCACTATAAAATACTGTTGGCATTCCCCTGTCCCCTTGTCCTGTCTGGACACACTTAAAATTCATTCATTGAGCACTGCCCCATGACGTCCAAGGACCGTGGCCGAAATTGCTGGTACTTAAACTTGAGCTTTTGTTCCCAGCTAAGGGAAACAACAACCCACATTCCAATGTTCTGCCTACCACTGATACTGGGTGAGGGGGAAGCGTTGTGTGCTGAAAATATTGTGGCGGACACGGCCACACACACACACACATATATATATATATATATGTTATAGGCAAAGTGTGAAATTCAGGCATTCCATAGAATGCTTAGGCAATGTATAGAATGTATGAAATGATTGCTATTTCATACATTGCCTAGGCATTCTATAGAATGCCGAGTTGTCGTCCGGCAAAGTATGTAATTGGCCTACCCCCGCCATTTTTCCAGCCACTTATGTTTAAGGTGGCGCTTTGGTCGTTGTTTGATTATGGCGATCGAAGCCTGTGAGTGTTGAAAGTTATTGTAAGACAGCGTTTAGCCGGTACGAGGTTCCACTACCAAATCACAGACAATATTGCCAAAATTCTTCTCACGGCGTTAGTTTATATCATCTGGCTGAGATTACACGGACGTTCTCCCGTAACGTTTCCCCTTGGATTGATGTGACCATATCGGAAGAGAATGTGGTGCTTGGACAGGAATCACGCCATGCTGACATNGCAACGACGGTTCTACGATGAGTTATCTAAAGTAAGAGCCAATGCTGCTAAAAACACTTTTTAATTCAGAAACTGTTGCCAAAAATTGGTGAACGATGTGAAAATGGCTAATACCACCATTAAGCAAGAACCACGGGACTATTGGCTGGTGAAACACTATGATGTCATGATCGTGGAAAATAAGTGTAAGTTAATTTAACCTGTTAAAGAAGGCGTGAGTGCCATTCTGTTTTACGTCGCGGACTCTAAGATATTTGACGTACTTCATAAAGCCAAAATGGCCATTGGTTAAGGAGGAGGGTACAGAATGTTGAAAGAACTTTCACCCAAATACAAGAACGCTACCCGTCATGATATTGAACTGTGTATAAACTTAGTGAACCTTGCCAGAAAAAACAAAAAGGTGTAAAAAAAAAGCATTGTGGTCAAGCCAATGGCTTTTTCTGAATTCAACTCTCGTTGTCAGGTCGATCTCATCGACTTACAATACCATCCTGATGGGGAATGCAAGTTTATAATGGCGTATCAAAGTCATCTCACCAAGGTCGTGGTTCTCAAGGCCCTGAAGACAAAGAGGGCACAAGAAGTAACATACTAGCTCGTAGACATATTTACGTTGCATGGTGCTCCATTGATTCTACAGTCCAATAACAGCAGGGAATTTGCAAACAATGTGGTAAGCAGCCTAAAAGAATACTGGCCCACCTTTAAGATCGTTCATGGTTAGCCGCGTCACATAAAAAGCCATGGGAGCGTCGAAAGAGCTGACCAGGACAACGAAAATATGATGTGTACTTGGATGCAAGATGAAATAATTGGCCACTGGATTGAGGGATTACGGTTCGTCCTACTCAAGAAGAACAGAGCTTTTCATTCTGGGATTAAAAGATAACCATACGAAGCTTTCTTTGGCTGCAGAGCTAAAGTAGGCCTCACAACGTCGTCCCTACCTGACGATGTTTTGCAAAATGCAGAATCAGAGGGAGACCTCGAAAAAATAATACAGAGCGTAAATCATGTGCTTTATTTTGTATTACTTCCACTTTAAAATATGTAATTATCAATAATGTCTTTTTTAATGATCTTTTTACACTTCGCCTAATCGAAATCCGGCATTCTATAGAATGCCTAGGCAAAGTATGCAAAAGTTTTAAAAATTTCATACTTTGCCTGAAACCATCAGGCATTCTATACATTGCCTAGGCATTCTATAGAATGCCTGCTTTCACACATTGCCTGTAACATATATACTAAAATACTAGTTAAAGAAGAATTTAAAACTAAAACATAAGAACGCGCTGACGAGCTTTCTAGGCGGGGACGGGAAAGGTGCTATAAATGAGAAAATAAATAATCAGCATATTGTTGTTAATGAATAAACTACATATAAAAAATATTTAAGTATTAATGTAAGTATTTAAAAAAATACAATTAAAGCATACTATTTAAAAATTCTAACACTGGTATTACGTTTGCTTTGAAAATATATTTTTTGTTTTAAAGGGGAAGTAACTGTAACAAGATTCTACGTAATGATTATCGGCCCTCCATAATAAGTTCTTTTGATTACGTATCTCATTAGTTTCGAATGAAAATTTATCTATTTGCATTTAAATTTATTGTATAAAGAAGGTCCGCTTGAAAGAACAATAGTATATATTATATTTCTACCAGCGAAACTTTGTAATTTAGTTTTTACTATTTGTTTTTCGAGTTTGAGATTCAAGCTAAAGTTATACTTTAACCAATCAAAATGGGTTTTACTTCTGCAGTTGTTATTGCTTTGCCGTCATCAAAATGGACGGCAACAAGGATGAAAGTGAAAGATGCCTCAACATTGCTTTGGGATACATTGCTTCGGGACAGAAAGAGAAGGCTAAAAAATTCCTTGTTAAAGCCCAGAAACTTTACCCTTCAAAAAAAGCAACAGGTATCAACGCTAGAGCCCAAATTGATCAATTATTAAGAAGTTGATGTAGGAACATAAACTGTGACTGGCACTTATAAGTCACTTATTACTATTCTCACTGACTATTCTGCTATTCTTACTTTAATTAACCAAGATTCAAGATTATAGTATTCAGTATAGTTTATCAAATTGCAGTATTGTGATAGGAGGTTACTGGGTAATCCTGCAGTTTCTACAGGTATATTATTTCACAGCGAAATTTAATTTTCTTGTGACTTGTGAGACCTTACATTTTTAATTTATTAAATCAATTAAATGCATTAATATAACGGAGTGGTTATCCCAAGAATTCTGCAAATAATTTTCAACGTCATCCCTAGAATTCTGCGAACAACGTTGAACGTTATCCCCAGAAATCTGTGGTTATAGAGACCCAGGGTCTCTATACTTTAAAAGCTAAACTTCATCATGGCCGTAGCCGTACCGTATGGTAGAGTGAAGGACAGTTGAAGTTGTGGTCCATGGTTCGATTTTCGCTAGTGGAATTTTTAAAAAAATAATTTTTTTGATGGGGAATCTTTTTTTATGTTTTCTTCTTAATTAATTTTTATCCTTTTTTATGTTTTCTTTTCAATTAATTTTTTTTTCTATTTTAAACCATTTGTTATTGCATAATATTTAAATGATTCACGTTCATTCCACTGCGACGCGACATTGGTAGCGGCGCAATTGAATATACTGCCAATACTGCTAACACTAACACTACTAGTACTACTACTAATAATAGCACTAATACCCTATCCTATATTATAAATAAATATATTGTCCTATATTAAGTATATTCTTCAATAATACGTCATGGAATGAGGACAGTAAACCTATATTACTGCAGGACTGGTCTAAAGGAATTGGAGGCCCTTGGCGAAGTGAATTTGGTGAATAATGACAATAATGATGAAACTAATCGGAGGCCCTAGGCGGCTGCCTAGTTTGCCTAGGCCTATGCCTAAAGCCTAGATTACTATCACTACTACTAATAATAGTACTAATAGCCAATCCTATAAATGGACTATACTTAAACTTAATATTTAGTTATCTTATCTTATCTATTTAGAGACGCTCCTTCTATACAGAAGATTATTGCGTCCTACGCTTATCTATAGTTATACTAGTGAGCTAGATAAAAATAGCTCAGTGGACTGAACAGATTCTAAAATATAATTATAAACTTAAAATCAATATGAAAAACAATAAGGCTGGTACTGTTTTCTTATTCAGGTCAGATATAATTATTATAATCAACGTGAATTTGCTTGATATACATGATATAATGATAAATAATGCTCAAAATTAACTTTGAGAATAGTTCACTGAATTCTCCCATCAACGTCGAGAGTCATTCACAGAATTCTGGGGATAACGTTCAACGTTATTCGCAGAATTCTGGGGATAACGTTGAAAATTATTCGCAGAATTCTGGGGATAACGCTTTCCTTAATATAAATGTAATATTTTAGCTATTATAGCACTAATTTGTAAGTTTTATTAATTTCTAAGGCTTTTTTCACCCCTTAAAGCTACATAATCGGAGTGGGATACATCCATTTTGTTTATGTAGTACTCTACTTGCCGAGTTGTCACAGTAAGATGCCAAATGATATTTTCTCACTTAAAAACAAACAAAATAAGAATCAAACATCTAGTCATCTAGTAATGAAATATAAAATGAAATTGTCTTTAACATATTTGTTTATCTTCTAAGAACATTAAAATAGATGAATAATACTTTTTAAAAAAAAATTTTAGTCAGTAAATTTATTTTAGCATGAGTCGAGCCAGGTAAAAAACATCTAGCAAGCTAAACAAAATGGACGTATCATGACCACATTATGTATTATATAGAGACGAAATAATGCCTTAGCAATTTAAAAGACTCGCAAATTAGCGCTGTAATAGCTGAAATTTAACATATAATAATGCATTTAATAAATTAAAATCATAAGTTCTGACCAGAAAATTAAATTTTGCTGTGAAATAATATACGTGTAGAAACTGCAGGATTACCAGTTACTGAATTAAGGCTGTATGTTGTTCGTCCATCGATTCGACGAAGACCACTCTAGTCATCCGAGGGTTGCTGGGACTGGCTTTGTTTGTGCGTGCGCAGATGGCTGATGAGGCCGATCCTAGCACGGAAGGTTCGGGAACAGAAGGGACGAGTGGGACATCTCCAGGAGGGTTGACAGCACGGGCCTTTCGGGCTTGCCTCTTCTTTTCTGCGGAGGTGATCCTGTTTGCCTCGCATGACCTGGCACCTTCGTGGATGGAAGAACGCCAGGTGGAACGGTCCATTGCAGCAAGTTCCCACGTGTCTGGGTTTATGGCAAACGCTTTCAGTGAGACTTTCAGTGTGTCTTTGTAGCGTTTCTTTTGCCCACCGTGGGACCGCTGGCCATGCTGGAGCTCGCCATAGAAGAGTCTCTTTGGCAGTCTCTCGTCTGGCATTCGGACCATGTGCCCTGTCCAACGAAGCTGGGACTGCATCAGGAGTGTGAATATGCTGGGGAGACCTGCCTTGGTCAGTATCACTGTGTCTGGTATTTTATCCTGCCACTTTATGCCGAGGATCTTCCTGAGGCTTGTTGAATGAAAGTGGTTAAGCTTCCTAGCATGGCGCTGATACACAGTCCATCTTTCACACGCATATAGCAGTGTGGGGAGCACCACCGCCCTGTACACTTTCAGCTTGGTCTGGATGGTAATGCCTTTTCCAATCAGGGCTGTTCTCCTCTGGGGTCTGACCGCATCGTCCCTGTCCATGAGTGTGCGCACATTCCATGCGCCCAATATAAGAGGAACTATCCTCGTTTGCTTTTTTTGGTTTCGACCGCTGGTATAGGGTCCCCACCAGCCGCGGTATGCTGGCTAGGGTAAGCTGGAGCAGGCAATGTTTAGGGCACCTTTTCTAGCCCCTTCCTCATGCCATGGAGGTGAGCAGTGCATTCCTGAAGAGGGCTGCTCAGTCGTCCAGGGGGCTGCCGGACTCCACCGCTGCTCCGTGTCAGCGAAGAACGACCCAATGCCCTGGGCCGCCTGTGTGCAGGGTTGTACCCACACCTGCCGCTTCGTCGCTTGCCTGTCGCCACAGGACTTGTCGGTGACTGATGGGATGGGATGGATGACAAAAGTGACTTGCACGATGACTGGGATTAAAGTGAGAAAGAGTTGCGCAGTTCGTCGATCTCACTCTCTCGCCCGAGACCATCTTGATCCAGCGGCAGGACAAAGTAGAGGCGGCTGGTGATGGAGACGGGTGCAGTGGATGGCCATGATGTCCTGTGTGTCTTGTCATGACCTTAGCGTTCCACAACGCTTTGCTGAGAATCGCCTTTTTGACCGTTGACCAACTAGTAGTTCCTCCACTCTGTTCACCGAATCCAGTCTTTACGTGCATAGGTAGACATACCTAGATCACCCTTACCAGGTTTAGCCAGCTAGTCGAAGCCGTTTCCCGGGATGTGGCCACTGTGCACGCTACAGTTTCTAGGAGCCACTGGTGAGAGCTGAGTGACAAGTGGGGACCAAGGGTGGACGAACTACCCCCAAGAGAGTACGACGTGTTCCCCCACTGGAGGTGCTACCCCGCCTTGAGCACCTCATACACCCCTGAATTAAGGCTAAATACTAAAGGCAAGCGTTATTCACACAGCTGTGGGAATATTTACTAGCATTATTCACACAGCCGTGGGAATATTGTCCAGCGTTATTCACACAGCTTTACTTTATGAAACATAAAATAAATATGAATAGAACTGCTCCTCCCCAAAACAGGTTATTTCTGAAAGCGAAGTTTCTGCTGCTACAACGACGTAGCAGCAGACAATTTGACGGGATGTTGCTAGTGCTACAACTAGTCATAACACTAGCCAAGAAACTGTTTCCTGGCTAGTGCCATAACTAGTTGTAAAAAATATGCTATGTGATAGGCACTTTGGTAACAAAATAAATTTTTATAAAAATTAATTACTAATGGCATAGTTAAATAGAGCTGATTTTTAAGTAAATTTTAGCACCAAAATTATATTTTTAGTATTTGTAGTTTTAAAGTTATGAATTTGTAAAGTGTGGTTCAATTTGTCCCAATCCCAATGCATTTTACCTCCACATTTTTTTACCTCAATTCGGCTGTTCGCATTATGCAGTTTATCTCCTGTTTTAACTCAATAGCTCCTGAAGGGCTACTTCTGTATCTATTTCATATTCCGGACTAAAGGGAAGCAACTTCGTTAAGCTTTTGATTCCAATAGTATTAGAAAAATGCTTTTCTTTTCTAGAGATATTCGTTTATCTTAAAAAATAAAATGATTTATGCATCTAGAAATGAATTAACATGAATAAAATAATAACATACACTGCAAAATAATGACGAGTAAAGACCGATTACGCGATTTTAGGCACCTCGGGTGAATATATACGCGATATAGACGCGTCAAACTAATTTACGCATGGATCGAAAGTGAAGCAAGATAAAAACATCCAGTAATTTTTATTGAAATCTCGTAGAAACACACAATAGCCGGAAGTCTCGAGGAAAGTGAGATTTCGATGCTATTTTTAACTAAAAATGCGAGAGTGCGTCGCTAGGCGAACAGACGCATTTGGTCGCATCCGAACGGACCCCTATAAGGACGCATTGAGTCGCATCAGGAGCTAATGAGTTAATAATGATTTTATTTTCAGGATCAATGCTATAAATAAAATAGTTATTTCTTTATTTTGTTTTAAAAATATTCTTTATTAATAAATCATTTTACTTTGTTTTAACAGTAAAATTTATGTTTAAACGAAGTTTATGTTGTGTTTACATGTTCCAGTTCAGTCAGCTATCATGAACTACATATGACAAAGTGAACTGTCCTCTATAAAAATGTACAAGTAATATTAGGAACTCCCTTTGAACCTTCAACTTTGGCTCATGACTAATTCATTTAACAACCCTGACCAATGGCTAAATAGTTTTTGCACACGGCAACAACTAATGAATGAAACTCTTGAAGACGTGGTGGTAGTAGTAGGAGTCACAATGATGTTGAATGAATAGTAATAGTTGCCAGGGACAACAAGTCTGCACACACTACATTATGATCTTTTATAATATCAATACTGCAGGGTTTAGCCGTGTCAATTAAGTATATTATTGAATTAATTCCATATTATATAATCTTTTAAGTTCAATTATCAAATATTTTAATGTTAATAGGCAAAATATTTGAATATTTTATAAGCATCAGGGACTTCCGCCATTGAAAGGGGCGCTGTCACTTCGAGAAGAAACAGTGCACTTTGTTACACATAAGTAATGGCCGCCACGTCCTAGCTCAATGAGAAATGGCATCAATATACATTGATAGATTGTGCAAATAAATTTTTAATATGAAAGACATATTCTTTGAATTTCTTCAAAAAATGTTTGGTCAAAAGTGGCCTATATGTGCCTTAGGATTACAAAACACTGGTCAATTGAAAGGAGGGCTGACAAAATGTACGCCGATATGTCGTCCAAAGCTTTAGACCAGAAAAGGAATTCAAATATGTTTTGAAAGGACCTATTTATTAATAGTTTTACACCCTCCTCGTAAAAATTTAAAACTTGGATCTCCGGCGCCAAATTTTTTTCTGATATAACAAACGTAGTAGTCTCCCCTGATATACTGAAATACCTACTATGTGCTTACAGTTAGACTAAAGCTGTATTTTAATTATGCTAATACTAATACTAAACATTAGTTCTCATAACCAAATTTCATGATTACTAGGTAAGCCGATTAATGAATTTTAAATGTAAAAAAAAACTTGATTGGTGTCCATTTAATGGCAAACAGTTATAATTTTTAAAAATCGTAATCTGACATGAGCTTCGCTAGGTGAAGTGATAGTATAGTCAGATTGATTATAGTTTGATGTTAAAACCGATATGTGGTTCTAATCCAGATCTCGGCAAAAAAAAATAATTAATTTTTTTTTAAATTTTAATTATTTATTTTTTAAACCACAATGAGTGTGCTGGTAATTGTAATTTTTGTACTACTTATTCTGTAAAGCAGATACGTTGATTAAATATATTTAAATAAATTTAGATTTTAGAATTAATACACACATAACACATAAATAAGCCCAGATTTATTAATATCGTATTATATATGCGTATAAAATATTATGAAAAGTTTGTTAAAATATTATAGCGACAAAATCCCATCAAATTGTCTGCTGCTACAACTAGTCATAGCAGCAGTTTCCTGGCTAGCGTTACGAGTTACGACTAGCAACATCCTTCTGAAAAAAGGTTCAAAGTAAACTAAATAGTCCATTGGTTTCTTGCTTATCCTTTGTCTGTACTACGGGATTGGCTTCGAGGCCTCCCCGCCAAAAAGTCTTGTAACTAATGTAAAATTCACCCAAAAATTTTTTTTTAATTTCTATTGCGATGTTAGCGCACTGGAGGCAATGAGAAAAAGGACCCACCTGAGGGCTAATTTCACAGGCTATTTTTGCATCACTCATGTTTTTTTAAGTGCGCATAGCATATAGTCCCGCTCTTAACGATATTCTTAAAAATGTAAATGGAAGGGGTCCACTCTAATGTTCCCTTTAGGCTGTGTAGCCGCGCAGATATCTGACAGATGCTGCGCAGCAGTTAAGAATTGCTGTTCAGCGATTTTTGTAAAATATTGAACAAAAAATAAATGCCTTGCAAATTTGCACTTGAGTATTTTTACTTTGCACATGGTCTAACAAACCTTTGTGGGAACATTGGTCCCCTGCCCCTTTCATTTTCTTGTCTTTTTAAATAAAAATTTCATTGGGGAACTCTCCCCAAACCCCTTTGATTCTTATTATCAATTTATATGAACACACAACCATACATTATTTAGTAACTGAGGAAAAGCAAAAATATAAAGGTAGACAACTGCAGAATAGCAACCATAGCATCGAAGGGACGTCAATATGCAGAGCTGCCATCGTGGTCTGATAGACGATAATCAACCCAAATAACTATCAGCCTACCTTTCCCTTAAACCTGCTTTATCAGTGTTATTTATTATTGCTATTAATAAAATGAACCTTTAAGTTGTACTTCCTGTGACTAGGCCTGTCAACGGGAACCCGTTGCCGTGTGATTACCCGGGTAGTAAAATTCCGCCCGGGTACCCGTGAAAATGTGGCTTCAATGTCTATATTAACAAAGGCCAAACTTCGGCTCGCAAGAGGCTTTTTTGTGTTTACATTGCGGCTCGCAAAACAATTTATCAAATGAAAATTATTGTTTCAAATAATGTTTATGCTGTGAAGTACATCTAAGGAGAAATATCTGTCAGCGGGAAATAAAATACAGTCCTGAAAAACTACAATTTATTTTGATACATCCTTTTTCTCTTAAAAATGAAACAGAAATTGCAAACACAAAAAGGTTTTTGATTCTTTAAATGAATCATATAAGGAAAACAAAACTCCTCTGCTGAAAATAAGGATGGACTGCATAGAGATGATAGAGATAACAAGATGTTGTTAATAAAACACCCCTGCTTTGACACTAACTTTGCTTTGAAATACGCCGCCATTGGGTTTCCAATTTAGACTAGCCATTGTTCTTTATCTACCCCCCTCTCCTCCCTCCAATCCTATAACCCACACCCTTTCCATTCGATTGTGTTTCTTGTGTTCATTACCACGTGTGCCTAGCACAAAAACTGATTTTAATAATACACCCAAAGTTGTCAGTTTTTAAAGTCAATAAATTAAATAGTTACTAACAGTGTATGATGGGTAAGTCGTGGGCTGTGTGGCTACTATTTGAAATGAGATAGCGGTCATGACGGTAAAAAATTTGGCCGGGTACCCGGGCAGCTTTTTTCAACAATATTGACAGCCCTACCTGTGACATATATGGACTAATTTACCTGCACATCAGATCAATGTTGTTTCATTAAAATAATTTTTGAAAATCCATTCAAATTAAATTACAAGATCAAATCATCATTAGTTACTAATTAAAGATTATCTGTATCAAGTTTTTTTTCTTCTTTAAAATAGCACATTTTGTTGAGGTGAAACATGGCTTTAAAATAGCACATTTTGTTGTGATGAAACATGGCTTTAAAATAGCATATTTTGTTGTGATGAAACATGGCTTTAAATACCACATTTTGTTGTGATGAAACATGGCTTTTCTTGACCAATCAATTGGCAACATTTTTAATTGTATATTTTTGTAAAATTTTGATGAAGTAATTCAGTTAGTAATTGTGTTGACAGTATGATTTTGTGGGACTCATTAAATAATTCCAATGTTTGTGTGTGAATTCAATTTGTCTACTGCCTAAGAGTCTACATGTCATAGTTAGTATAAGTATTATAGTAAAATTAATTAAGATAATCTGTGTGGAAAGGTTTGAATTATCTGTATGATTGAATTCGTCGTGTAAAATTGATCAATTTTTAATAATTTTATTATTGGCAATGGCAATATATCCAGCATCTGGACCAATATATCCGGGGCTATCTTTTTGGCCACCTAATTAGTAGAAGGTGAGGGAAGAGGGCAAGTTACTCTAAATGAATGGGGCTAACAAATTAAAAAATAAATTAGCGCAATTTTGTATTAAAGGTTCGCTTCACTGGCTCTACTTGAATAAAATGTATATATAGAGAGTAGTCTTTATTGTTTGAAATATGTAACTTTAGATGTTCTCATATTAAGAAGTTTGAATGCCATAAATACAACATGCCAAATAATGAACTTTACATCTAAAATCTTAAAGTGCGTAATCTAAAATTGTGCTTAATGTTTATTTATTTTTTAAAAATTAACTAAGTTTTTTTTTAAACTCCATTTCTGTCGCCATCCTATCTATAAGTATTCCTTGCTGTTATGGGGAAGGATTCAAAATTTCAACTCCCTGATCACAGGGCAAGTTCTCGGACTGACTGAGCTACAGAGCAAGTGAAATGATAAGAGTGACAGAATATATGGTGCTTTTATTGCTGCAATCTGGCACAGTGGTCACATGATAGCCAGCTGGTCAGATAGCCCCCAGTCTATCCCTCTGGTCGCAGGACATGTAGACACTTTGTTTATTAAAACTTAACACGATTTTATTCCAAGAAATTGGTGATAAATGGGTAAGACTGCAGTTAGCTTAGCCAGAACAAAAGCAATTAAACATCTTATCTTATCTTATCTATACAGACGCTCCTTCTATGGCATGAGTAAGTCAGATAAAAACACAACAAACTTGTTAATGAGAAGCCTTCTTCAGTATTCAATCAAAATACACAAAAATTGAACACTAAAGCTAAGTTTGGAAAGGCCTCTTTTCCTAATTTGTCTTGTTATGTCATTTGTTTTTGTTTTATTCAGGCTTACTCAAACCCTGTTTAACTGCTTTCTTCCTATTTTGTAGCTTACCCAAGTATTCTATCTGGTGTATACAATAATTTAGACACAAATTGTGGCTTGCTAAAAAAAGAATAAAATTAGGGCTGTTAATGATTAATTTTAATTTAATCATTGACTTTTGAAAATTAACGATTAATTAATCGTTAATTTCGATTAAAGCCAAAAATTGAGATGTATGGTGTCATAAGTAACATTTATTAAACGTACTTGTCGAAAATCAAAATAACGCTGGAATGTCTTCTTTATGTGACATCTTTTAACCAACAACGCAAACACTGTGACATCTTTTAACCAACAACGCAAACAGACAAGTGTATTGACATTATTTGGTTCAAGTGATGAGCGTGTCTTATTAACAATATAACCAGCCGATCTGACCAATCGTTCACATAGCTTTAGATTGTCTCAGCTGAAGTTTATGATACTGTAGTGGATGTTTGGTTTGCAGGTGATATGTAAGCGAAATGTTAGAACCATGGTATCAATGTTCCCTTTAAGCAGCGTGGCTGCGCAGATATTTGACCGACGCCATGCAGGAGTTTAGACTCAACGCGCAGCAAATTTTGTAAAATATTGCACAAAAAATTAACTGCACACAAGATTTTTTTTTAACTTACGGACCAACGAAGCTTAGACTTAGAGGGAACATTGCATGGTAGCCAAGGATTTCTCTCAACGGACACAATAACCTTTATCAACATTTTGAACATTCAGGTCAGTCAATAGTTTAAATCCAAAATGTTCGTGTAATCGTCCGGAAATTAGTTTATATTTATCGGCCGAAAGATTTTACTTTTTAACTTCCAGCATATTTATAAGTGGTGGGTCAATTAATCGTTTTTAAAAATTTAATCGTTAAAAATTTTTAAACGATTAATCAAGAAATTAATTGTTAATTTCCGCAGCCGTAAATAAAATACAACTTTTTCTCTGAATCATCAGAAACCCATTGCTAAACAAACAGTATGTGTTGAAAGAGAATATATCAGATATATAAATCACTTAATGAATATGTCACAAAAGCATTACTCAGTTAAATAGCTCGGCACAAGAATTCATTGCACAACAATTACTAGTCAATATCCATGTTTGACAAGCTGTCCACTGAGGATCTTGGTCATGTTGAAAGCTAAGCATTTAATTTTATTTTTTTTCGATGAAAATATATCCAAAAGTGATAATAAAAAACTGAAATCCATGATATAAAGTCAATATCCTTATTTAAACTATGTATGAATATTATAAATTCTAGACCAGACTAAATATGTCTAGCGGTAGCGGGCTGGACTGTCAAAACTGAGGTAAAAGAGTCACGGGCTCGAGCCTCGGTGCTGGCAAGCCCGCCGGGGCATTGTGCCAGCCACACAATCCCTCGCTAGTTAGTGGTGGCTCAATGAAACTTGTGAATACTACTTCACTTGCCCCATAGGCCGCCATGGTCTGAAAAGGGGTTATTATTATTATTAGTTCGTTTTTAGATTTTGCTTCAAGATTTAACTTGTCTCAACTTCCACAGACCTCCTAGATTCATTAGAAAACACTTCAAATGGAGATGCTAATGTTGGTGATTCTACCCATGTACGCAGTAGAAAACACAGTCATTCTAAAGGGTCCACAGAGAAAGAGGAAAACAAAGAAAATAAGATTGTGGCAGATTATACTCCTGAGCAGTTAGCCTCTGTGAAAAGGTACAAATTATGGAATATTACTTTTTATCTGTATCTTCCTTACTGCAGAATCATTTTATATGAATGGGGTAATTTTAAGTCTAATGCCTTTGACGTGCACGTACTTAGCTGGAAAACTGTCGATATAAAAATAAGACTGAAATAGAATTTGAGGACCAGTAAACAGTCTGTTATGTTAGGCGCATCTTTCCTCTTGTAATATAAATAGTAACACTCGCGGCCTGACTGTTATTCACATTTTGACATTACCGCCACGCTTTATGTTACTTCTCGTACTATGCTTCGGCAACTAAAGGAATTTTTTAAAAATCCTTCACTAGCCGAACTCCACTAACAGTGATGACGTATATTTTTTTATTATTTATATACAGTCGAAACCGGTTAAGTCGACGGTGTTGGGGTATGAAAAATGGCGTCGACATAACCGATGATCGAGTTAAAACGAAAACCAATATGGCGGCAAAATATTAACATGTGCTTGAAATTTCTTTATGTACGTGATTAATTAGTTAGCGTTAATTAGTGATGGGACGATTAATCGGAATCGTATCGGAACCCTAATATTTCTTCACTCTTTCCTAAGGTTGTTATGACCGTTCGTTTTTAAGGACCGTTTAAAATTTAAATATAACCATGGTTCCCACTCAGGAAAATGGGAAAGAGTCAGGAATTCTGAAAAACAAATTCTCGGCCTTGAAAGTCGGGAAAAGTTATGACTAATCGGGAGTTTATATATATATATTTTATTATTTTTATATATATTTATGCCGAAGTAAAGGATTTTGATTACGTCTCTGTGGTATGTTTCGATTCCATTTAATAAAAAAAAAGTTACCAGTTCATAATTGTCTGCGCATGCGTTAAAAGGTCAAATTTTTCGCTTCACCTCGTCACAGCCGCTCGCATTTGCCGTCGTATCAGCGAGTTTAAAATACAAATAAACAAATCAATATGAATATGGTAATTTTAAGTTTAATGCTTTTGACGTGCAGGATATCTGTTACTATCAGAACGCTCTCGATTTTCCTCTTTCAATCAAACTTGTAATATAAATAAAACTATTGTGGCCTTGACCGTTGATCACAGCATGCTGTGGGCTGTGTGTTGACCTCGGCCGGCAACAAAGACTAAGTCTAAGCGAATTTTTAAAAAAATCATTCCTTATCAGAAATGATTTGATTTCATCGCCACGCGCGTGTTAGTCACAGTCACGTATCTTACTGGTAACAAAGCAACAACAAACTTTTAAAAGTATAATAATTTTTTTATTTGATTAAATAAAACCCACCGTCGATTCTCGATACAAACCTTTATTTTCATTTCTAAAGATATTCATTTATCTTAAAAAATAAAATGATTGATACATCAGAAAATGAATTAAGTTTAATAATAATATAACATGCACTGCGAAATGACGATTAACGACCTCTAACGCAAATGTCCAGTACCTCGGGTGAATACATACTCCATGGATACACGTCGAACTAATAATTCACACACGCAAAACATCCGGTAATTTTTATTGAAATCTCGTAGAATCACACAATAGCCGGAAGTCTCGAAGACA
This sequence comes from Ampullaceana balthica, assembly GCA_944989445.1. Classification (NCBI taxonomy): domain Eukaryota; kingdom Metazoa; phylum Mollusca; class Gastropoda; family Lymnaeidae; genus Ampullaceana; species Ampullaceana balthica. Next base: position 482,631 of record CALYLW010000772.1, on the reverse strand, counting down.
GCGAGATGTTAGCACTGTTTTGAACTAAAAATGCCAGAGTGTATTGCTAGGCCAACCAACGAGGATCGAGCTAAGCAACGTTAAGTTGCAAATTTGGCCCTCTTTTGTGCTCGAGGTATTAGGTTTCGGCGACTTAGAAAAATCGAATTAGCCGATGAAAAAATGCTAAGACAAAGAGAGAATTTGGCGGTTCCAATAAAAAACGTCGAGTTAGTGGGGTGGTCGAGCTAACCGAGCTCGAGGTAAGTGGGTTCGACTGTAACGGGATATTAAGAAAATGCTTTGATGTTACAGTCGCTCGCATATTGGCTCTGGTATTCTGCCGTAACAACAAAAAATTAACTCCGCATGTAGCACAGTACAGTGAGATTAGTCCAGTCTTGGAACTTTGCATTCAGAAATTATATATTTCCTATTATTAATTTATTAATTTTTTTTTACTACTTACCACTTGTAGGATAAATAACTGTAAAGATGTTTATCAAGTATTGGAGTTGTCTAAAGATTTCACAGAAGCAGACTTAAAGAAAGCTTACAGGAAGTTAGCCCTTCAAATGCATCCCGACAAAAATAAAGCTCCTGGTGCAACAGAGGCATTTAAAGGTTGTTGAATAAATCCACTCATTTCATTCACATTTAAAGGTTGTTGAATAAATCCACTCATTTCATTCACATTTAAAGGTTGTTGAATAAATACACTCATTTCATCCACATTTAAAGGTTGTTGAATAAATCCACTCATTTCATCCACATTTTCTGTCAAATATAAGTATTTTGAAAATTATTTTCAAAGTAATTTACAAATTAGCTTTTAATACTTTTATTTCAAAGTGCTTTTATTAAAATATTTTCTGTCTTAAATATTTTTTCGCTTTTAGACATTAGAAATGTCATTGTTAATTTGTGTTGTTAGAGTTAAGTGATATGAGTTGTTAATATATAGAATGATATTGTTAATTTGTGTTGTTAGAGTTAAGTGTTATGAGTTGTTAATATATAGAATGATATTGTTAATTTGTGTTGTTAGAGTTAAGTGATATGAGTTGTTAATATATAGAATGATATTGTTAATTTGTGTTGTTAGAGTTAAGTGATATGAGTTGTTAATATATAGAATGATATTGTTAATTTGTGTTGTTAGAGTTAAGTGATATAAGTTGTTAATATATAGAATGATATTTTTTGATGTTCAGCAATTGGGAAGGCTTACAGCATCCTCAGTGATAAAGAAAAACGTAGGCAATATGACTTGTATGGCCCTGAAATGCAACCTAGCAGGCCTTCCAGAGAAGAAGAATATTCACATGGCTTTGAAGGTGATATATTGGGTTTTTATAGAAATACAATTTTATTTACTTTAGTTTTTAGTGCTGTCACATTGATATGACCAAGTACTAGAACTAATTTACATACATGAAAAGAAAGTCTTGTGTATAGTACTGTACCAGCTGTTGGCTAGTGCTGTCACATTGACATGACCAAGTACTAAAACTAATTTACATACAGTAGAACACACTTAACTCGACCACGGTTAACTCGCCAACCCTATTAAGTCGATGTTTTTTATTGGAAGCGCCAAATTCTCTCTTTGTCTTAGCATTTTCTCATCGGTTAGGTCGATTCTTTTAAGTCGCCAAACCCTAATATCTCGAGTACAAAAGAGGGCCAAATTTGCCACTTAACATTGGTTATCTCGATCCCCATGACTAATCGCCAGCTTTTGAAAATGTTACAGTTATGATTTTTTATATCCAAGGAAAGGCATCAAATTTCTCCCTCACTAGGTCTGCTGGTGACGTGACAGCCCGCTTGCGTTCAGCTCTCAGCGCTGTGTTACTTCTGGTACTATGCCAATAGCCAACTTTTGAAAATGTTAGTTATTGATGCCACTCACCATCTCACTACCGTATTTTCACGCTCATCTTATAAAAAGTTTTATGGTTTGGAAGAGAATGGTTCGGGACAATAAGGGGATGTGTAGGTTACACGGGGCGGGTTATTTATTAGTGTAGCTTGTAAGGAAAGTCACGCAAGTGCCCTCCAAGGCACATTATTTCTCAATATGGGAATCACTGCTGTGAATGATGCTAACTCAGAAACAGTGTAACATTAGTAACAAACATTAAGCCCCATTACCAAAAAAAAACACTTACAGTGGGGCCCGCTTAAGTCGACGGCCTCGGGGTATGAAAAATGGCGCCAAGATAACTGATCACCGAGTTAAACGAAAACCAATATAGCGGCAAAATATTAAAATGCGCTTGAAATTTCTTTATAATTATATACATGATGTGCGTTAATTAGTGATGGGACGATTAATTGGAATCGTATCGGAATATCGGGACCCATTTCTTCACTCTTTCCTAAGGTTGTTAAGACCGTTCGTTTTTAAGGACCGTTTAAGTTTAAATATAACCCTTTATTGCAATAGCGCAGTTTTTTTTCCCTAGTATATAAGTACATGTATAAGGAATTTAGTCCTGCCCGACACACCTCGTGCGCGCGCAGGGTGCGCTGGTGACTTTCCTTACAAGCTACACAAATACATAACCCACCCCGTCCGTCACCTCAGCTTACAATGGACTCGGAATTCCTTCGGTTTTTAAACTTGAGTGGTAATCGGACTAACCAACAACAATGGTGTGGGAGATTGAGAGTGGGGGTGGGTAAACTGTCTGTAGTATGTTATATTATATATTTTAAAATCTGGGGAGCCTTGTTTACAGTAAGCACCCTATGATTTTTTGTCCCATCACGCGTTAATAAAGGAGAATGTACATGCACATGATTTTGGAGGTTTTTTTTACACAAAGGCGTTGCCGTTATTTGTTTATCATGACCTATATATGACTCATAACAAAGCGAACTCTTCTCTATAAAAGTGTACAAAAATAAATTAGGAACTCATTTTGAACCTTCAACTTTGATACATTTTAATTAATTCTAACCAATAGTTAAATGGCTTTTGCACATGGCCACTTCTTATGAATGAAACAATTAGAACAAAGCAGTAGTAATAGTAATAGAGTCAAAATGAGGTTGAAGGATGAATGGTTGCCAATGACAACAAGTCTGCACACGGTACATTTTGTTATTCCATACGAAACGAAATGTTTTAGACATGCGATTCTGCGTGCATCTTTGCTATTGGAGCAATTATGTAATACTTGGTATCACTTACGCGGTCGATTGTCGAGTATCTCCGAGTATAAAAAAATCGGCCAAGGCCGAGTAGCCGAACCGATCGGTTCAGCCCTATCGATAAGAACATTTTCAAAAGCTGGCGATTTAAGTTAGTAACACAGCGCTGTGAGCAAGCGGGCTGTGACGTCACCAGCGAGGCAGAAATTTTATGCCTTCACTTGGTTATAAAAAAATCACATCTAACATTTTCAAAAGCTGACGATTGGTCATGGGGATCGAGATAACCAACACCAAGTGGCAAATTTGGCACTCTTTTGTGCTCGAAATATTAGGGCTTGGCGACTTTAAAAAATCAAATTAACCCCTGAAAAAATGCAAAGACAAAGAGAGAATTTGGAGGTTCCAAAAAAAAAGTCGACTTAATAGAGCTGGCGAGTTAACCAAGGCTCGAGTTAAGTGGACCCCACTGTATTGTTAACTGGGAGCGCGCAAGAGAGGTGCCATGATGTCACCAACGCAGGGCAGGAGTAGCTGAATTCGTTATGTACTAGGGAAAAAACAGCGCGACGCAACAATGGGTTATATTTAAACGGTCCTTAAACACGAACGGTCTTAACAACCTTAGGAAAGAGTGAAGAAATATTAGGGTCCCGATATTCCGATACGATTCCGATTAATTGTCCCATCACTAATTAACGCACATCATGTACATAAAGAAATTTCAAGCACATGTTAATATTTTGCCACCCCATTGCTTTTCTTTTAACTCGATCATCGGTTATCTCAACGCCTTTTGGCAAACCTCTAGGCCGTCGACTTAACCGTGTTCTACTGTACATGAAAAGAAAGTCTTGGGTATAGTACTGTACCAGCTGTTGGCTAGTGCTGTCACATTGACATGACCAAGTACTAGAACTAATTAACATACATGAAAAGAAAGCCTTGGGTAAAGAGCTGCACCAGATCATAGGAATGAGTTGCTGTTGTAGTCTCACTAGCCAGATCATAGGTATGAGTTGCTGTTGTAGTCTCACTAGCCAGATCATAGGAATGAGTTGCTGTTGTAGTCTCACTAGCCAGATCATAGGTATGAGTTGCTGTTGTAGTCTCACTAGCCAGATCATAGGTATGAGTTGCTGTTGTAGTCTCACTAGCCAGATCATAGGTATGAGTTGCTGTTGTAGTCTCACTAGCCAGATCATTGGTATGAGTTGCTGTTGTAGTCTCACTAGCCAGATCATAGGTATGAGTTGCTGTTGTAGTCTCACTAGCCAGATCATTGGTATGAGTTGCTGTTGTAGCCTCACTAGCCAGATCATAGGTATGAGTTGCTGTTGTAGTCTCACTAGCCAGATCATAGGTATGAGTTGCTGTTGTAGTCTCACTAGCCAGATCATAGGAATGAGTTGCTGTTGTAGTCTCACTAGCCAGATCATAGGTATGAGTTGCTGTTGTAGTCTCACTAGCCAGATCATAGGAATGAGTTGCTGTTGTAGTCTCACTAGCCAGATCATAGGTATGAGTTGCTGTTGTAGCCTCACTAGCCAGATCATAGGTATGAGTTGCTGTTGTAGTCTCACTAGCCAGATCATAGGTATGAGTTGCTGTTGTAGTCTCACTAGCCAGATCATAGGAATGAGTTGCTGTTGTAGCCTCACTAGCCAGATCATTGGTATGAGTTGCTGTTGTAGTCTCACTAGCCAGATCATAGGAATGAGTTACTGTTGTAGTCTCACTAGCCAGATCATAGGAATGAGTTACTGTTGTAGTCTCACTAGCCAGATCATAGGTATTAGTTGCTGTTGTAGTCTCACTAGCCAGATCATAGGAATGAGTTGCTGTTGTAGTCTCACTAGCCAGATCATAGGTATGAGTTGCTGTTGTAGTCTCACTAGCCAGATCATAGGAATGAGTTGCTGTTGTAGTCTCACTAGCCAGATCATAGGTATGAGTTGCTGTTGTAGTCTCACTAGCCAGATCATAGGTATGAGTTACTGTTGTAGCCTCACTAGCCAGATCATAGGTATGAGTTGCTGTTGTAGTCTCACTAGCCAGATCATAGGAATGAGTTGCTGTTGTAGTCTCACTAGCCAGATCATAGGTATGAGTTGCTGTTGTAGCCTCACTAGCCAGATCATAGGAATGAGTAGCTGTTGTAGTCTCACTAGCCAGATCATAGGTATGAGTTACTGTTGTAGCCTCACTAGCCAGATCATAGGTATGAGTTGCTGTTGTAGTCTCACTAGCCAGATCATAGGAATGAGTTGCTGTTGTAGTCTCACTAGCCAGATCATAGGTATGAGTTACTGTTGTAGCCTCACTAGCCAGATCATAGGTATGAGTTGCTGTTGTAGTCTCACTAGCCAGATCATAGGTATGAGTTGCTGTTGTAGTCTCACTAGCCAGATCATAGGAATGAGTTGCTGTTGTAGTCTCACTAGCCAGATCATAGGTATGAGTTGCTGTTGTAGTCTCACTAGCCAGATCATAGGAATGAGTTGCTGTTGTAGTCTCACTAGCCAGATCATAGGTATGAGTTGCTGTTGTAGTCTCACTAGCCAGATCATAGGTATGAGTTGCTGTTGTAGCCTCACTAGCCAGATCATAGGTATGAGTTGCTGTTGTAGTCTCACTATCTTTCTCCAGTGTGGAACATCAAGTTCACAACTTCACTACTGTTTCAGGGGGCTAGGCTGCCATGCCAGCAGCGTGAATCCCTATTGTGGTATAAAGATTGAAGAACTAAATGGCTCTATATAGTTATACAGTAGAGCCCAGTTATATTTCTGGCCTAGGGGGTTTCCTAAAAGTGCTGAGCTAACCGATGGTGGAGATAAATGAAAACAATAAAATCTTAATATGTGCTTGAAATTGCTTTATTTACATATGCGCTAATAAATGAGAATGTATGTGTTGTGGAGGATGTGAGTAACTTAACGTTGCAGCAATTTGCTTGATGAAACAATCTCCAGTCTTAAAATCAACTTTCCACATGATCATCATTTATGAATGAAATTCTAGTGGTAGTGAGGTTGAATGAATAGTTGCATATTGACAACTAGTCTGCACACATTACATTGTATTTTATAAGGTAATTCACTGTTAAATGGTCCTAAGATCAGTACATGCCCTGTTAAATCTGAACCAGTTAACCATAACTTCAATTCAATTGTACACCTATTAGAGTATTACCTGGAATTCCTTTTTTGGTGTGTCATAGTCAAATCAGACAAATTTAAACAAACTTTAAATGTTTGTAACTGATAAGAAAATGCAAAGACAAAGAAAGAGTTGTGCAGTTCCACTTAAAAATTTTATGTTGACATAATTGGGTTAGTAAGTTAATCAAGGTTGAGATAATTGGGTTCCCCTTTATTTATTTTTAGAAATTATTATGGTAATTATATTATTTACCAATACTAGGCTTTTAATTCGATTAATTCTTTTTTTTTCTTTTTTCAAAGGTGACATATCTCCTGAAGAACTCTTCAATATGTTCTTTGGGGGCAGTTTTCCATCAGGTATGTAATAAACTAATATTTTCTTAATGTTATATTTATGTTGCAGGCTCCGATTTCCTCATAAACCGTGTAAATTTTGTTTCTTTAAATTAATATTTCTCAAACTTTTCTGCAATCTGAACCAAAATATATCATTTTTTGATTCATGTACAAAACATAACACAGCTTTTTAATTATTATTTTTAAATTTATAATATCTTTTCCTCGCAAACTCCAGAAATCTAAGCACCTTGTTTTTACAACTTTGTTTCATTGACATCCTTTACTTTTATTTGAACAGCAAATGTACATAGACAACACGCGCACTCCACCAGGAGGACATTCTACACTTACAGAGAACCACAGCAATCAGAGGTTAGAGATTAACCTTCAGTCTAGTGTTTACAATGTCTGCTTATTACAAAATTTACTTTTGGAAGCTTATTCAATGCCTTTATTTTGTGCAAAATATATTAAAATTAATAATAATAATCGGCATCCTTCCTTCTCGCGAGACGATGGTGCATCACTGTTGAGTTGGGTTGCATTTCCTCGAGTGGCTGTTCAGTCCTATCTTTGAGTGACATTCTTTACCACAGCTTTACCACTACTATGACGCCCTCTTTGACAACTGTGCGCCACGTAGATCGGTCTTCTACCTTACACTCCCAGTCGCTTGTGCGTATTCTGGCTGCTTTCATGTCCCTATGGCAGACATCTTTAAATCGCAGACACGGGCGACCTGTCTTCCTCTTTCCCAATGCCAGTTCTCCATATAGCAGATCCTTGGGGATTCGGCCAGGGCTCATTCTTTTAACATATCCTAGCCATCTCAGGCGTCTTTCACTAAGGATTGAGAATATGCTTTGGGTATTGGCACGCATTAGGACCTCAGTATTAGGCACCTTGTCTTGCCATTTAATGCCTAGGATGCATCGCAGGCATCTCAAGTGGAAGCTATTAAGCTTGCGCTCTTGGGATGTATAAGTGGTCCATGTCTCGCTCCCGTATAGCAGTGTACTAATGACGCAGGCTCTATAGACACACAGTTTGGTTTTCTCTGTTAACTTGGTGTTTTGCCAGACCCGTTTACTTAATTTAGCCATTGTCGCTGCTGCCTTGCCAATTCTACTGTTTATTTCCTCTTCAATGGACAATATATTGGGGACCTTGGAACCCAAGTAGGTGAAGCTGTCCACAACCTCCAAGTTTTCATTATCGATATTGATGGTAGCAGGAGGTTGTGTGTCTTGGGCCATGATGTTTGTCTTTTTCAAGCTGATTTGCAGACCAAATTCTTTGCAGGCATTGGAGAAGCTTGACACGAGTTGTTGCAAACCAGTTACTGTGTGTGCTGTTAATGCCGCATCATCCGCAAAGAGTAGCTCAGGAATTAGGATATCTGTAGTTTTGGTCTTGGCTCGGAGGCGGGCAGTGTTGAAAAGTCCTCCATCAGCTCTGGTGTGTAACTAGATTCCATCACTGCTATCCTTGAATGCGTATCGAAGCAGTACAGAGAAGAATATTGCGAACAGTGTAGGTGCAAGTACACAATCTTGTTTAACTCCGCTGCTGACAGGAAAGGCTTCTGACGTAGCCCCATCGAACTGCACTGTGCCATGCATATTATCATGGAACTGTCTGATGATGGGGAGTAGGTGTGGGGGACAGCCGATTTTTTACCAGGATTTGGAATAGCCCGTTGCGACTGACGGAATCAAAGGCTTTCGTAAAGTCCACAAAGGGAATGTATAGTGGCATCTGTTGCTCTCTGCATTTTTCCTGGAGCTGCCGTATGGAGAACACCATGTCTATGGTAGACCGACCAGCCCGGAAACCGCACTGAGATTCTGGATAGACACGGGATGCTAGACTCTGTAAACGTGTTAGTATGACACGGGCGAAGGCCTTTCCTACAATACTAAGGAGTGAGATGCCGCGATAGGTATTGCAGTCACTTCTATCACCCTTGTTTTTATATGGTGTCACTATATTTGCATCCTTTAGGTCTTGGGGGATATAGCCCTGTTCCCAGCAGAGGGACAGAAGCTCGTGCAATGGCTGTAGTAAAGCTGTCTTGCCACTCTTTAGAGCTTATGGTGGTATGCCATCATTCCCAGGTGCTTTTCCACAAACTAGGCTGTCAATTGCTTTGCTCAGCTCCTCCTGTGTGGGCATGACATCAAGTTCTTCCATGAGTGGCATATCGGGGATGTCATCTAGAGCGGTGCTGGAGACTGTGGTAACTGTTGAGTACAGTTCCAGATAATGCTCAACCCACAGTTTTAGCTGTCCTGCCTGGTCTTGGATAATTTCTCCACTTTTGGATTTTAGGGGGGCAACTTTGGACGTCAAAGGGCCAGTTGCTCTTTTGATATTTTCGTACATGGCTTTGGCATTGCCCATGTCTGCAGCTGATTGTATGCTGGAGCAGAGGTTAAGCCAGTAGGTATTGGCACATTGACGGGCAACTTTTTGGGCATGCGACTTTGCTGATTTTAAGGCATGCAGCCTGTCAGGTGTGGGCTTTTCCTTGTAGGCCATAAGAGCTTTCCTTTTGGCTTCAGTGACGGGTTTCATCTCGTCCCAATATTCATCAAACCAGTCCGTATTTTTGTGAGATTTCTTGCCAAAGGCATCTATTGCTGATGTATAGATCGTGTCTCTGAGATGAGTCCATTTGGAGTCAATGGTGACGCTTGGGGACGTCTTTGAGAGACCTTCCTTCACTTTGTCAGTGAACAGCTGCGTTTTCACAGGGTCTTTACATGCAGAAGGTGTTGATGCGTGGACATCCCTTTTTCTTGGTGTGGTACGAGTTTTTCCTCATAATTCGTACTTTGCTGGCCACAAGGGAGTGATCCGTGTCGCAGTAGGCGCTGTGATAGCTGCGGGTGAGTAGGACGCTAGCCAGTTGTGCACGTCTGGTGATGATGAGGTCCAGTTGGTGCCATTGGCGCGATTGAGGGTGTCTCCACGATACTTGGTGTATATCCTTGCATTTGAAGAAAGTGTTGGTCACACACAAGCCTTGTGAGCAGCACAGTTCCAGAAGCCTCTGTCCATTCTCATTGATCTTTCCTCTTCCAAAGAGTCCAAGGCATGTGGGCCAGGCTTCGTGGTCGTGCCCCACTCTAGCATTGAAATCTCCTAGGAGATAGATTGCCTCATCCTTGTGGATGCTGGCTATTGCCTGGTCTAAAGCTCCATAGAACTGGTCCTTCTCTTCTGGGGTTGAACAGAGAGTTGGGGCATACACACTAAGAATGATTGCTGGGCCCGCAGCAGTTTTGAGTCTTAGAGTGATGATCCTCTCTGTGCCTGATGACGGGGGTTCAATGGATGGTAGAAGGGTTTCTTAACCGCGAAACCTACACCATGCTGTCTTGGTTCATCTGTAGGTCTGCCTTGCCAGAAGAAGGTGTAATTTGCCTCTTTTAGTGATCCGTTGTCTGGGAGCCTGGTCTCCTGAAGGCAAGCTATGTCAATATTTAGCCTCTTGAGCTCTCTATCGATTATACCTGTCTTTCGTGTGTCGTTTATTGACTGCAGGTCATCAGTGATGCCGGGACACATAGTCCTCACGTTCCAGCTAGCGATTCGAAGAGCTGGGGTCTTCTTTTTATGTTTTATTTTGCTTGGTGCAGGGCTTTATGGCCCACTTGTTGAGTGGAGCTCTAATCTCCACGCACCCAGTGGAGAAGGCAGGCCATGACGGGATAGCACCTATTTGAAAAATTAAAATTAATTACATGCTAATTACAAGTTGTTTATTTACTTGACATACAGTTCATGTCGGATTACTTGCCAGATGAATTTATCAACCAAAAGATCATATTAGTTCTCACATTAAAAATTATGATCCATTATGAAATGATTGAATCCATGCTTGATTGCAGAGTGGTTTGACTTTATTTTTCCAACTGGCCCCCATCTTGTTGCTGGTTGTGTTATCCCTACTGAGCAGCTTCCTTGTCAGTGATGCTGTCTTCAGCTTGCAGAGAACAGAGTGAGTATTGTTGGTATTTATTTTACTCTGGGCTAGCATTGTATTAGATATTTTACTCTGGTTTAGCATTGTATTAGATATTTTACTCTGGGTTAGCATTGTATTAGAAGCACCTTGAATATCCGGCTCCCGATTTTTTACTTGGAATTTTCTGTAAAATTATTATTATTTTTGTAAGAGACAGGATTTAATCCACAAACTGTCATATTGGTAACTAAACTAAAGGCATATTCTTGAAGCTTGAGATTACTCTCTTAACTCATTTGCTACTGAATGCGACATACCCCCCTCCGTACTAATGCGCCCAAATGCGACATGGCGTCTAGCAACGCGCATATAAAAAATCATCCCGCGAGAAGCATTGATACCGTGCGAATAGCTCTCAGCTTTTTAAAAAGTAGAAACATAGCTGATTTCGTTTTTAAAAAAACGGATGTTTATGTCATTTACGGTTCAAAAACTGAGTGTCTTAGAAGTGGGACTGTATTTGGTGAAATTTGATCGTGTGGTTTCTGAATATTCTTATACAATGGCCTTTCATTTTCTTGACTCTTTAATTGCTGCTTCAACGTTTAATTATGCAGCAGTTAATAATTTAAACAATGAGGAATCAGATGTGGAAATTATTGATAGTGATACTGATAATAATTAACTCTAATAATGATAATCAGAGTGACAGTGACGCTAATGAGAGTTATGAAATAAAGGAGATGCTGTCACTGAATCTTGGTCAGACAATTTCATTAGTGTTACAGACAATTTAATGAAATTATAGGGGAAATCATTTTCTCCCTATTGACAGCAGTCTCATAGACTACTACAAGCTTTTCATGAACTCTGCCATGATAGAGTTGTTAATTGCTGAAACAAACAGATACGCTGAACCGCAGCAAACAGCCAAGGGTAAGAAAGACACCCAGTGGAAGGAGGTTACTAATGAGGATATATATAAATTTCTCTACACTGACATCATGATTAGACTCAAGTAACCAATTACAAAATTGTATTGGTCAGTGGATAAGATGTTTCTCAAAGTTTCATGAGACAATAAATGGACAAAAAGGTGACAAACAACGGAGGTCGCATCCCAAAACTGCGATGTAAATTTTCAAAAAACACTTTTCAAGATTTATTTCAAATATATTTGTGAATTAAAGTGCATCAACCTATACATTTTTTAAAAGCTCATTCAATTTTCTGTTTTTTGGTGTGTGTTTTGTTATTTTAAAATTTCATTTAGGTGTTTAAAAATATTTTTATTTAACATGGGGGTGCATGTTTTTGAGAGTAATCTCCCTTTGCTTAGTATTTCAGGGGGTGTTTTGGTTATTGCGCTTAGTAGCAAATGAGTTAAAGCTTTGGCTAACACCTGGGAAACCTGCTCCATCTGTTGGGGAGTGCCATACATTGTCTGAACATGGGACTCACTCACCACCAATGTTCCCTTTAAGCTGCGCAGCTGCTATGGCCGCACAGATATCTGACCACCGTCGCGCAACAGTTTTAGATTACAGCGCAGCACCTTTTTAAAATATTACCAAAAAAATGGATGCTGTAACTTTACACACAAAATTTTGTACTTTGCACACCAACCAACAAACCTTGGAGGGGACATTGCTCACCACCATAACCTCCCCGGCTATGTCTAGCGCGGGGCACCACTGTTTCAGTGGTTAGGTTGAAATGCCGGCAATTTGGGTCCTGGTTGCGGTCTTGCGTGTTAAAGTGTGACTTGGTTGGGCAATGCTCCGTTCTCATTTGAGTCACCAAACTCTGGTGTTTAAATTAACTCTATGGATATATTTATCAAAAAGAACAACATATTTATTTCAAAGGCTTTGGATTCAACTAGGGGGGGCCACAAATATACATTAAAAATTGTGTCTCAGACAGTTCTTCATTAACTCATTTGCTACTAATGCGACTGAATGCGACATACCCCCCTCCGTACTTATGCGCCCAAATGCGACATGGCGTCTAGCAATGCGCATATAAAAAATGATCCCGCGAGAAGCGTTGTTACCGTGCGAATAGCTCTCCGCTTTTTAAAAAGTAGAAACATAGCTGATTTCGTTAAAAAAAAACGGATGTCTATGTCATTTACGATTCAAAAACTGTGTGGCTTAGAAGTCGGACTGTATTTGGTGAAATTTGATCGTGTGGTTTCTGAATATCCTTATACAATGGCCTTTCATTTTCTTGACTCTTTAATTGCTGCTTCAACGTTTAATTATGCAGCAGTTAATAATTTAAACAATGAGGAATCAGATGTTGAAATTATTGATAGTGATACTGATAATAATTAACTCTTAACTCTAATCATAATCAGAGTGACAGTGACGCTAATGAGAGTTATGAAATAAAGGAGATGCTGTCACTGAATCTTGGTCAGACAATTTCATTAGTGTTACAGACAATTTAATGAAATTATAGGGGAAATCATTTTCTCCCTATTGACAGCAGTCTCATAGACTACTACAAGCTTTTCGTGAACTCTGCCATGATAGAGTTGTTAATTGCTGAAACAAACAGATACGCTGAACCGCAGCAAACAGCCAAGGGTAAGAAAGACACCCAGTGGAAGGAGGTTACTAATGAGGATATATATAAATTTCTCTACACTGACATCATGATTAGACTCAAGTAACCAATTACAAAATTTTATTGGTCAGTGGATAAGATGTTTCTCAAAGTTTCATGAGACAATAAATGGACAAAAAGGTGACAAACAACGGAGGTCCCATTCCAAAACTACGATGCAAATTTTCAAAAAACACTTTTCAAGATTTATTTCAACTATATTTGTGAATTAAAGTACATCAACCTATACATTTTTTAAAAGCTCATTCAATTTTCTGTTTTTTGGTGTGTGTTTTGTTATTTTAAAATTTCATTTAGGTGTTTAAAAATATTTTTATTTAACATGGGGGTGCAATTTTTGAGAGTAATCTCCCTTTGCTTAGTATTTCAAGGGTGTTTTGGTTATTGCGCTTAGTAGCAAATGAGTTAATTTATATGCGATGAATTATCCTGATTTCACAATGTTTCAATTATGAATAGATATACACATTACTAATTACCACTTATTTTTTAAATTTTATTTATTTAGGTATTTAGTGGTAAGCCGTCTTAACTGTAAATATTTTGTTTATCCTTAAATGCAATAAAGAAATTTGTATGTAGGCAAGTTTGTGCATTGGTGTAGTTTTTCTCATTAATGTATACAAAAAAATGTGTTATTAAATTTTGAGAGAAGTTTTTGAATTCTGAATTTTAACCCTACCGGGTCTGAAGCTCCCAGCCTAACTCTCCCCTATACCTGGGTTTTCTGGCATTAAAGAGAAAAAACGAACATACTGTAAAAAAATTTTACTTACATGGAAAGTGGTGCTTGGAATAGAATGAAACTTTGATAAATTGTAGAAAATAGGTTTATCCTTTATTTGGTACCAAATTTCTACATATGTGCGCTGATCCACTTAGTATTTTTTCACAACACATTGATTGTCTATGAAAGTTATTCTATGATTTCGCTTGTTCTATCTGGAATGTTTTTCTATACACACTACACATGTCATACACACAACACGACTATGATTAGCTCCAACATAGCGTGTTACTTGATCTAGAAACATATTCTTGATAAAATTATGACTTAGATACTGAAAAAATCAAAAGAATAAAACACATAAACCAAGTTCCACTTTCCTGTCAAGTGCTTGGTTTATCAGACTCTTGTCTTACATTGAATTTTCAAAAACATTTCACATAAACACTCACATTTTAAATTCAAAACATGGGGGCAGCCATTTGCAATGACGTTTATTTAGGCTACACACCGACTGGTTAGTTATTTTTAGTACTTCCTGAAAGTTTTTCACATGCTGACCCAAATAACTGGAAAGCGATAACTCGTTATATAGGAATATAATCTATCAGGCAATATTAGGGTAGGGTTAAAACCTGTATGAACCTTTTTATTATATTTTTTATGTGAACAATCTCTGTATAGATTAGCACAGAGTTTGTAAGATCAACTTTATATTTTATGTGAACAATCTGTGCATAGATTAGCACATACTTTGTAAGATTAACTTTATATTTTATGTGAACAATCTGTGCATAGATTAGCACAGACTTTGTAAGATCAACTTTATATTTTATTTGAACAATCTGTGCATAGATTAGCACAGAGTTTGTAAGATCAACTTTATATTTTATGTGAACAATCTGTGCATAGATTAGCACAGACTTTGTAAGATCAACTTTATATTTTATGTGGAAAATCTGTGCATAGATTAGTACAGAGTTTGTAAGATCAACTTTAAAAACTTGTAAACCTGGTCATTGGCCACAAGATTAAGTTCTTTATTAAATGATTGTTCAAAGAAATATGAATAGAAACTACATAGCTATCTTAGATAGTGTGTGACATAATATAAGAAATTCTTTTGTAGCTTTGTCAAAAACATGATTTTTTGCAATCAGATTTCTTGCTTGTTTAAATACTGAGTTAATTGCCTTGAACTCTATTATAGCAAGTACACCGTAGAAATGAAAACATCAAGCTTAAAAGTGACGTATTATGTTAAAGAGGATTTTCGGCCAGAGTTCAAGTCTGATCTTCGTAGGATAGAGAGAGCAGTGGAAGAAGAACACATAGGGCAGCTACGCAGTAATTGTTTTAAGGAGAGAAACTACAGTAAGCTGTTAAACCATTAATGCTTTATATCTCAGTAACATTTTCAATGCTATAGTGACATTTTTCACATGCTTAATTTTTAAGCTTTGCTTAAGTTTGGCTTAGCTCATGTAGCTTAACTGCTTTTCATTTCAGAGAAGAAATATTTGCATTAATTTTACCCACGAGTTAATTTCTGTTTTAAATTAATCATGTTTGATAGTGATGTGTTACATTTTACAATTCTTTATTGCAGAGGAAAATATGATGTGGAGAGCAAGAAATTACGGGGATGCAAAATTATACCAGAGGGCTGTGGACATGCCTACACCAGCTTGTGATAATTTACAAAAAGTCTATTCATGATTGGCGTTGTATGTATGTGGATGGAGTTTGCCTTTATTTAGCCATTTTTTTTCTGTGTATTTTACGTCTCCTGGTTACACTAGAGTTGAGAGTGATGATGTTGATGCGTGTAGTTTGGTGAAGTAAGGTGTGTACTTGTGATGGATGAGTGAGAATACAGAGTTTTAATCCTATCACTATTGCTGTGCTTAGATATATTGTATATAATCTTTGTAAATGTACAATATGATGACAGGGAATGTTTGAAAGTATTTAGTAAGTTTTTGTATGTTATCATGTTATGTTTATGAGGTAGGGATTAATTTATTTTTTACTGTGTTATATACAGATATCACTCTTTTTTTCCATTTGTAGATATTTTTGTTGTAAACGGAATATTGCACACAGTAAGCATAATGACACTGTTGTTAATAGTGTTGTTTACCCTGTAACATTGGGTATATAATGTGCTATAATCTTTTAGTCCACTCTCTTCATTGAAAGAAAGCAAGTTACAGCATTCAGGGGTAAATCTTCTGAGGCAATTCAAGTTAAATTGGTGTAAGTTAAAGATGGTGAGATAATTACTGAAACTTATAATGATCTACATGTAAAATATGCTTTCTTTTTTTTTCTTATGTAGAGAAAACTATCTTTCTTACATTATTTAGATATATTTGTCAAAAAGTTGCCCGTAAAAATCAGTTATATTGATACCAAATGTTTTTTTTAAATCATACTTTTTAAAACTTTAAAGGAGACTGTTAAAATTTATATTAAAAAAATTAGAAAACCTTTACAGACATTAGAGGCTATTCAGAGAGGGGGCATGTCACCGAACATGCTGGCTAATTCTGTATGGTAACATTTTTGTTTAAAAACTATCTTGTCTTTACTATAATAGTAATTTAACTTACTAAAACATTATTGGAATGGTATAAGCCTCCTTTTTTCCCAAGCTAATGACCTTTTAAAATACATTTTGTTCACAATGCATGCTTTCAAGTGACACAGAGCCTTTATATATATATAAAGGGATAGATATGTTTCAGGTAATTACAATGAAGAATCTCAGGCACATAGTTAAAATCTTTATATTTTCATAGTTTTAATCCAATTTAAAAAGAAGTATTCATTTTAAGTCAAAATGTTCATTCTTGTTATGTTAATATATAAAAATGGAAATTTAAAAGTCATAACGTAATAAGTGTTTGGTGTAGACTCTTTTAATAACAACCTAAGAATAATTCTAAATAAAAGAAAAGCAGCTCTTTTATTTTTATACTAACAAATTCAGGAAAATTATTTCTACCATTTGATACTTGGTTATTTCTACCATTTGATACTTGGTCCCTGTGCACTCAACTATTTAGATATGAATGTCTCTTGTTACTCAAATTTCTTAAACTGATAGTTGTGTTGTTTTTTCTCCCAAGCTTTTGGGGACTTTTTTATTTTAAAAGTAGCGTATATGATATCATGTTGGCCAATCAGTTCATGTAAAGACTTCAAATTAAGAACCATTGCTCTACAATATGGTGTTCCAACTTTTGTCATTGTCTACTACTACATGAAAAATTGTGTCTTGTGTTTTCCCTTTAAATTATTCATATTATAATAATGTTTTCAGAACACTGACAAAAGTTGGACCACCTGGCTTGATTGTTTTCACTGGGTTCCATTTACTGAATGTTTACATTTATTTATGCTTGTTAATATTATTTTATTTTTCATTTTAAGAGAATGGATTAGCGCGCGCGGGTGTGTAACTAAAAGAATAATTTTTAAATAGGAAACTGGAGAGCTGCTAAAAATGAACACTTGTAAATTTGATGAAGCATTATCCAAAAAAAATGTAACAGCATGTTATACATGCTGCTAGTGCTCACCTTTAATTTTTAAACCTGAACATAGTCACAAGGAAAGAAGTGAAATGTATCTCATTTGTGTTAAATAAGCAAATCTTCTAATTCTAATGAACACAACCAGTAAAATTGTTTTTTTAATATAATAATTGACAAATGTTGGGTCATTCTTTTGTGAACATTTAATAGTATATTGAAAGGTGTTGAATGTGACTAAACCTGCAAGTGAAGGTGATGTATCACATAAACATGTGAACATTTAGTAGTATATTGAGAGGTGTTGAATGTGACTAAACCTGCAAGTGAAGGTGATGTATCACATACATTTCAAAACAAATCAATCTACAAGGCAATGGAGCTTGGTTTAATTTCATGTCAATAATAAATATTGGTCAATGACCTATAGAAGAATAACATGACAGCAGTAAGTACCAAGGTTTGAAGGTACTAAACACAATGGTACCTACCTCCAACCCAGTAACTTCACCATCACATTTAGTTTCCTAGTTGAAATTCGAAGGTAATTTATCAAATGGATATCCCTAAGAATCTTTAATTATTTTAAAAATAATTGCACCATAAATAGCTGATCATTGTGTTTAATTCTTTGCACAACCTAACAAAAAATTTAAGTTTTAATATGAACATTTTTTTTATTCCAGTTTCACTTCTTATAAGTCATTTGAAAAATTCAATAATAAGCAAATTTTTCAATGGTCATCTTGCGGACACCATTTTTATCTACTGTTCAGAAATGTTCAATCAAAAATTAAAACAATAATGAACACCTTGTTATCCACACGACTGCAAAATAATGCCTGGTCCTATTTTCATTTACAGTTTCAGAAAGAGGCTTATCTAAATCAGTGCTTCTCAAAGTGGTGGTCCGTGGGCCATCCGCCGCCGGTCCGCAGAAGTTCTCAAAAAAAGGATATAAAAAAAATTGTCAGTGCAGGAAAAATAGTGCGCCGGTCCCTGGTGCAATGGAGAAAATTCCTGCCGGTCCCTGGTGCAATGGAGAAAATTCCTGCCGGTCCACCATACTAAAAAGTTTGAGAAGCACTGATCTAAATCACATTTACTTCATAAGACTGCTCTATGAATTATAAATAATATATAGTGGACTGGTCATGTTTTTGTTTACAAAGCCAAATCTTACCATCCTATAAACCCTCAGTCAATCATTTGAAGACACTTGCATTGTTACAACTCCCATTTTTCTCACATGATTTTTCATTGGTATTACTATTAATGCTACAGTATTAGCAATTAATGTATGTAACTTTTTTAGTCAGTGATAGATTTTGATCCTGTTAACATTTTCTTAAAGGTACGGCCTTAGGAATATGAATGATGCGATATTTGAAAAAAGTTTTGAAAGTCATGGTCATGAAATGGACAGATTTGTACGCAAGCTTAGTATGACCTCACACTGGTCGGGAGAAAGTGTGTATATGCTAACATCCCTAAGAGCTGTTTTAACATCAGGCTGTTGCCTTTCAGTTTCAACCTTGTCATGCAGGTAAGAGTAGAGAACATCTTTCAACAGCAGGGCTGAACCACTCTTTAGTGTTAGGAGAGTACAGGCTTCTTTAGATCTGGGGAAAAGAGGGGAAACATGATATCATGTGAAATAACATATAGAGATCTTGTCAATATGGGAAATGACTTGATATCATGTGAAATAACATTAGATAGGGATCTTGTCAATATGGGAAATGACTTGATATCATGTGAAATAACATTAGGTAGGGATGTTGTCAGTATGGGAAATGACTTGATATCATGTGAAATAACATTAGATAGGGATGTTGTCAGTATGGGAAATGACTTGATATCATGTGAAATAACATTAGATAGGGATGTTGTCAGTATGGGATATGACTTGATATCATGTGAAATAACATTAGATCGAGATCTTGTCAATGTGGGAAATGACTTGATATCATGTGAAATAACATTAGATAGGGATCTTGTCGATATGGGAAATGACTTGATATCATGTGAAATAACATTAGATAGGGATCTTGTCAATATGGGAAATGACTTGATATCATGTGAAATAACAGATCGAGATCTTGTCAATGTGGGAAATGACTTGATATCATGTGAAATAACATTAGATAGGGATGTTGTCAGTATGGGATATGACTTGATATCATGTGAAATAACATTAGGTAGGGATCTTGTAAATATGGGATATGCAGAGAAAACAAAGCTGTTATTGACTTATTGAGACCAAAAGGAAAAAAATTGAATTAAAAAACAATAACATGTTTAAGTTAACAATGACAGTCGTTTTAGTATTGTCACTTCTCAGGGGAATCGTCTTATTTTAGTATTGTCACTTCTCAGGGGCATTGTCTTATTTTAGTAGTGTCACTTCTCAGGGGCATTGTCTTATTTTAGTATTGTCACTTCTCAGGGGCATTGTCTTATTTTAGTATTGTCACTTCTCAGGGGCATTGTCTTATTTTAGTATTCTCACTTCTTAGGGGCATTGTCTTATTTTAGTATTCTCACTTCTCAGGGGCATTGTCTTATTTTAGTATTCTCACTTCTCAGGGGCATTGTCTTTGGTCTGCTTTTTATTTGCATAATTCCAGTACATAGTAAATTTCTAATAATGAAGTTTTAAAACTATGTAGAATTAATGAGAAAATTATGATTTTTAAATTATGCATTATGCTTTGAATATAAGTTACATAAATAGGTGCCTTAGTAGATATTTGTTCAGCTGCGGTTGAAAGCAAAGACTGTTCTTGAATGGTAGGGTACAACTGAAAACTGTGGGGTGCACTTCACTTTTTGGTTCATTTTCTCACATACAGAAACAGTGGACTTTTCCATATTAAAATGTCCTGAAGTGCCTCCCACATTTTTAGTTGAACAATACTTTTTTAGCATAGACACTAATGGATGGCCCCGTACTTAGTCATACACACTAATGGATTGCCCCGTACTTACAGTCATACTAACTAATGGATGGCCCCGTACTTACAGTCATACACACTAATGGATGGCCCCGTACTTAGTCATACACACTAATGGATGGCCCCGTACTTACAGTCATACACACTAATGGATGGCACCGTACTTACAGTCATACACACTAATGGATGGCCCCGTACTTACAGTCATACACACTAATGGATGGCCCCGTACTTACAGTCATACACACTAATGGATGGCCCCGTACTTACAGTCATACACACTAATGGATGGCACCCGTACTTACAGTCATACACACTAATGGATGGCCCCGTACTTACAGTCATACACACTAATGGATGGCCCCGTACTTACAGTCATACACACTAATGGATGGCCCCGTACTTACAGTCATACACACTAATGGATGGCCCCGTACTTACAGTCATACACACTAATGGATGGCCCCGTACTTAGTCATACACACTAATGGATGGCCCCGTACTTAGTCATACACACTAATGGATGGCACCGTACTTACAGTCATACACACTAATGGATGGCCCCGTACTTAGTCATACACACTAATGGATGGCCCCGTACTTAGTCATACACACTAATGGATGGCACCGTACTTACAGTCATACACACTAATGGATGGCCCCGTACTTAGTCATACACACTAATGGATGGCCCCGTACTTAGTCATACACACTAATGGATGGCACCCGTACTTACAGTCATACACACTAATGGATGGCCCCGTACTTAGTCATACACACTAATGGATGGCCCCGTACTTACAGTCATACACACTAATGGATGGCACCCGTACTTAGTCATACACACTAATGGATGGCCCCGTACTTACAGTCATACACACTAATGGATGGCCCCGTACTTACAGTCATACACACTAATGGATGGCCCCGTACTTACAGTCATACACACTAATGGATGGCCCCGTACTTAGTCATACACACTAATGGATGGCACCGTACTTAGTCATACACACTAATGGATGGCCCCGTACTTACAGTCATACACACTAATGGATGGCCCCGTACTTACAGTCATACACACTAATGGATGGCCCCGTACTTACAGTCATACACACTAATGGATGGCCCCGTACTTAGTCATACACACTAATGGATGGCCCCGTACTTAGTCATACACACTAATGGATGGCCCCGTACTTAGTCATACACACTAATGGATGGCCCCGTACTTAGTCATACACACTAATGGATGGCCCCGTACTTACAGTCATACACACTAATGGATGGCCCCGTACTTACAGTCGAAAATAAGAGTCTGGATTGTTAGTGTAGTCCCCAAACAAAGGTATGAGATTTCTAACAATATCAAACTGCAACTGCATGGCTCCACCTTCATTAAAATGATTCGTCATGATCACCTGCAAGTCAGAATTAAAAGAGACTTAAACATTGAGGTGGTAACTTATGTACAGGGTTCCCACTTTTTTCAGCAAAAAAATTCAAGACTTTTTCAAGACCATAATAGAAAAATTCAAGACTAAAAACCGCGAAGTCGGGGCATTTTTAAAAAACAGAAATTACTTATTAAATAATAATATATGCTATGGTTTTTTTTTAGGTCTTTATTCAATGTTTCATCAAAAATCAATACATAGAGCGGATCCTTAGTTAATTTTTCCAACAGAGATGAAAAACATAGGGCAAGCCCAAAACATGTCATATGAGTTATCTTTATTTCTCCAAGGCTTATTGTTTTGGCCAATGTACATGTTGGAAACATCTTTTGAAAAATTTACACCACTTCGGATTGATAATTAAATGAATAATTGGAACAAATGCACCTAGTGCCCATAAGAGATCTGTGTTCAATGTATCATTTGTGGACACAAAATGTATTATTATTGGCTATATGTTTGAACATGTTGCTGTATCAATTAGTTTCTCCTGGACAGATGCATCTGGTGTATTCTTTGCAGCAACATCATCCTCTTGAACTTTCATAAAAAAATATTTATTTTTGCTGACTGAGTCTCTTTAATTTTATCAGCATATTTCTTTCCTTTCATGTGGGACACAAGTGCTGACTTTCTCATTGCATTTACTTCAGTTAGGCAAAGTTGAAGATTTCTGAAAAATTTTAATTTAGAAAAAATTGTAAATTTTGTGTCGGCCTATATAATACTAATAACCAATTAAAAATTACAATTATAATTCTTTTTTTTAATTATTATTATTATTAAAGAAATGCAAATGTATTTAATTAAAGTATAAATTCTTTAATTCCTTAAAGTTAAAAAAAATCGTCATCGTCGTCGTTTAAGCTAAAAATATTTACAGGTATTTTTATTGATTAATAATAATTTAATAGAGTATAGAAATACAGCTAACTATCAATATCAAGGCTAATATAGTTATAGGCCATCTTAGGCCATCTACACCTCAAAAACTTTAGCAGAAATTCAAATTCTATGTTTTTCATATTAAATCTTGGTGAGCTTCATCATGTGTGACAATTTTTATTGAGCATTTTTGTATTTATAATTATTTTCCCAAGCACTGACCATTGTCATTAATTAAATTCATTCATGGCTATGAAGTGACACCGCCCCCTTTTTAATGACGTAAGTCACCGATGCTTATAAAATATTCAATTATTTTGCCTTTTACAATAAAATACAGTCGAACCCACTTAACTCGAGCTCGGTTAACTCGCCCACCCTATTATGTCGACGTTTTTTATTGGAACCGCCAAATTCTCTCTTTGTCTTAGCATTTTCTCGTCGTTTAATTCGATTTTTTTAAGTCGCCGAAACCTCATAACACGAGCACAAAAAAGGGTCAAATTTGCCACTTAATTTTGGTTATCTCGATCCCCATGACCAATTGCCAGCTTTTGAAAATGTTAGATATGATTTTTTATAACCAAGTGAAGGCATAAAATTTCTGCCTCGCTGGTGACGTCACAGCCCGCTTGCTCACAGCGCTGTGTTACTAACTTAAATCACCAGCTTTTGAAAATGTTCTTATCGATAGGGCTGAACCATCTGTTCGGCTACTCGGCATCGGCCGATTTTTGTATACTCTGAGATACTCGGCAATCGGCCGTGTAAGTGATGCCGAGTATTACATAATTGCTCCAATAGCAAAGATGCACGCAGAATCGCATGTCTAAAACATTTCGTTGCGTATGGAATAAAAAAAGGTACCGTGTGCAGACTTGTTGTCATTGGCAACCATTCATCCTTCAACCTCATTTTGACTCTATTACTATTACTACTAGCCTACTGCTTTGTACTAATTGTTTCATTCATAAGAAGTGGCCGTATACAAAAGCCATTTAACTATTGGTTAGAATTAATTAAAATGTATCAAAGTTGAAGGTTCAAAAGGAGTTCCTAATTTATTTTTGTACACTTTTATAGAGAAGAGTTCGCTTTGTTATGAGTCATATATAGGTCATGATAAACAAATAACGGCAACGCCTTTGTGTAAAAAAAACCTCGAAAATCATGTGCATGTACATTCTCATTTAATAACGCTAGTGATGGGACGAAAAATCATAGGGTGCTTACTGTAAACAAGGCTCCCCAGATTTTAAAAAATATAATATAGCAGACTACAGACAGTTTACCCACCCCCACTCTCAATCTCCCACACCATTTTTGTTGGTTAGTCCGATTAGCATCAAGTTACCAAAGGAATTCTAAGTCTATTGTAAGCTGAGGGGATGGACCCAAAGAAGATTATTAGGAAGAGAATGGTTCGGGGACAATGAGGGGATGTGTAGATTACTTATTTGTGTAGCTTGTAAGGAAAGTCCAAGGCACAGTATCGCTCAATCTCGGAATCACCGCAAGATGGCGTGCGCGCTGCGGCGTGGCGGGCAGGAGTATATGACTTCGTTATAGTTACTTCGTACTAGTAGTACTAGGGAAAAAAACTGCGCTAACGCAACAAAGGGTTATATTTAAACTTAAACGGTCCTTAAAAACGAACGGTCTTAACAACCTTAGGAAAGAGTGAAGAAATAGGGTCCCGATATTCCAATACGATTCTGATTAATCGTCCCATCACTAATTAACGCACAACACGTACATAAAGAAATTTCAAGCGCATGTTAATATTTTGCCGCCATATTGGTTTTCGTTTTAACTCGATCATCGGTTATCTCGATGCCATTTTTCATACCCCAACGCCGTCAACTTAACCGGTTTCGACTGTATTTGATAATTGAACTTTAAAAATTAAAGATTATCTAGTATGGAATTAGTTCTATAATATACTTCATTTAGACGGCTAAACAATGCAGAGTTATTATAATAAATCTTCATTATGTACTGTCACTGGGAGCAGATTCAGATAAGTTGTCTTTGGCAACCATTACCATTCAACATTTTTATTTCTACTACATGTACTACAATGTTTTCATTAGTCTCATTCATTAGATGTGGCCGTGTGCAAAAACTATTTAATCATTGGTCAGGGTTAAATTAATTAGTCATGAGCCAAAGTTGAAGGTTCAAAGGGAGGTCATAATTTTAATTGTACATGTTTATTAAGAGGACAATTCGTTTTGTCTTGTCATTAATCTTAAATAGTCATAGTCATATGTAATTAGTTAACATTAATTTGACATATTAAAATAAATACTTACCAGAAAGGCTGCAGAAGATTTTAAATTAACTAAAATCTTGATTTGTAAATCGCGAAGAACAAATTCCAAAATAGTCGAGCATACTCCATTAGGTTGAGGAAAAAATGTGGCAGAATGGAGTATGGAGCTTTCCAAATGCCGCCAGAAGCGGAAGAAACAAGAATTTTAACGCATGCGCAGACAATTAAAAATAGAACTTAAAAGTAATCAAACATTACAGAGTCATAATCGAAGCGTCTTACTTTCGTTACTTGTTACAATATATTTAATTTTTTTTTCTAAATTTTTTTCCCCGACTGGTCCAAAGATTTCCGGACTATTTCCCGACTTTCAAGACCGGGAAAATTAATTTTAAAATTCCCGACTTTTTCCCGACTGCGTGGGAACCCTGTATGTAAAATAAAAAAATAATAATTAATATGTTTTTCCTCACGCACTGTTAAACAAGAGAAAAAGAGTCCTACCTCTTTTAAAATGAAAGCATCAATGCTGTTGGCCAAGCGATGCCAGAAGTTATTGAAGAGATGTTTGCTCAGCTGAGCCTCCATGGTAGCAAGGTGGTCCTTGAGCACCAGGAACATCTCACAGGCAGACTGGGACAAACCAAGCGTAGTAGACAATTCTTTGGGGGCTGGTAAGGAGATCCACCTGAAACAAGGTGACCTTGTATTACTTATGATTTGACACATTTAACTTTAACTAATGTGACATATTAGCCATTTAATAAATAAATAATCATCTTTACAGATCAGTTGAGTCAAATTTTCATCAATTAGCATTTTTTCAAAAAATATTCTCATAATAAAATCACATTTATTATGAAAATTTATCATTGAATGCTAAGATTATAATAAACCTGACAGTCTCTAGATTCAAGCAGCAAAAAAGTTTGGAAAAAACATGCACCTTATAAGGTGGTACGCAAGATCTACTTGAAATTTTCCAACTCTTTTTGCGAGTCCTCAATAAAATATTTTTTAATCTTTCATAAAATACAGCAATAAAATGTTCCATTAAGTAGTTTACCTTATTGACCTTATGACCTTATTTAGATTATTTCAAGTTAACATTTAATCCTTAGATTTTTCCAAGCAAGTTAAAGGAATTTTTTGTTTACCTGTCTTTCTTGTAAGATTGACTTCTGGCCTGGACATCTATAAATACATAGTTGCACGTTGTATTGATCATATCAGTCTCCATTCCTTCAAACAAACTGTTGATCTCTTCAAAGACTGTGTGCTCTAGGGACAAGTTGGGGAGCTCAGCAAGCACTTGCTCCTAGGTTTAAAAAGATAATAACATTAAATATAACTGGCTATTCATAGAAGAATAAGACATATGATATACATGTAACTATAATATTGTTGGTATGAGTAGGCTAATTACTCCTGCTCTAAATGCATAATTCTCTAATGTTTCTTATATTATATCAGTTGTTGTTTTTTTGTATCATTTTAAATTAAGGAATTTTTCCTACAGAGTTCCTTTAATGAATGCTGAAATAAAATGATTGGTTTATTTTACATTAAATTCTAATAAAAAATTATACTATAATTAATTGTTAAAAATCAAGATCCAATTAATTGTTAAAAACCAAGATCCAATTAATTGTTAAAAAACAAGATCAAATTAACATTTCAAACCCAAGATCCAATTAATCCACAACTAACCAAATCGTCATCTTTATCCAAGTCTTGCCCTGTTGTTCTGCTAAGTGAGTTTATGCTGCCTGGAGATGTTTGCTGTGTCACTGATGGTGGTTCATACAAAGTGGTTTTAAGAGATCTATTCTGCTTGTAGCACAACAATTGGAGGAAAAACTGGCAACATAAAAATAAATTGTTTCATTTTTACAAATAATGCAAATAAATTAAATTTCAAATAAAGTCACAAAAGTATTGAACCAATTTTCAAGGTGTCAAACTACTTCCTACTGATTAAGTACTGCATATCCTTTGTGGTCAATTATGGCGTACATTGAGAACTTAAATTTTAAATCATAGTTGATAGTTCTATGCAGTTGAGAACAAGTTTTACCCAGATAATTAAGTCTGTTACAAAATCAAATCCTAAATCTAACCTAATATAAATGTCATTTAAAATAGATAATAACTTGTCCTTAGTTTCTTACTGTCAGCTCACTCCACTCTCCAAGAACTTGCACCACATAATGTACAGCATTCAGCACAGCACAGAAAATATGTCCAGTAGGAGCAGTGGCTGCCTCTTTCATCACCTGGACGAGGCGCATCCTGTAATCTTCTAACAGCTCCAGCTGTAGGCCTAGGAACTGAAGTTTGGCATCAGACACTGGCAACCTTTTGTAGCGATCTGATGAGGGAATTCTTGCACTTGTTCATTTCTAGTTATCATTATGATGGCCCTTTAACAATATTCATTTCTAGTTATCATTATGATGGCCCTTTAACAATATTCATTTCTAGTTATCATTATGATGGCCCTTTAACAATATTTATTTCTAGTTATCATTATGATGGCCCTTTAACAATATTCATTTCTAGTTATCATTATGATGGCCCTTTAACAATATTCATTTCTAGTTATCATTATGATGGCCCTTTAACAATATTCATTTCTAGTTATCATTATGATGGCCCTTTAACAATATTCATTTCTAGTTATCATTATGATGGCCCTTTAACAATATTCATTTCTAGTTATCATTATGATGGCCCTTTAACAATATTCATTTCTAGTTATCATTATGATGGCCCTTTAACAATATTCATTTCTAGTTATCATTATGATGGCCCTTTAACAATATTTATTTCTAGTTATCATTATGATGGCCCTTTAACAATATTCATTTCTAGTTATCATTATGATGGCCCTTTAACAATATTTATTTCTAGTTATCATTATGATGGCCCTTAAATTGTTGGCAAGGTACATTCACATTGCTGATTTGTGACAGGGATTTTCAACTTTGTGACCATGTGCTACTTGCTGTAATCAAAACAGGGTCAACAAGTTTCATTGTCACAGTTTTGTTGAGAGATTGTTGGCTGAGAATACATTATACAGACACAACCCATTCAGACTTGCATCATAGCCCATCAGATGGAAGGGGTGGCTACCATCATATGCCATGTGTTTTTATCAGCTTGAAGGGGTGGCTACCATCATATGCCATGTGTTTTCATCAGCTAGAAGGGGTGGCTACCATCATATGCCATGTGTTTTTATCAGCTGGAAGGTGTGGCTACCATCATATGCCATGTGTTTTTATCAGCTGGAAGGGGTGGCTACCATCATATGCCATGTGTTTTCATCAGCTAGAAGGGGTGGCTACCATCATGTGCCAAGTGTTTTTATCAGCTGGAAGGGGTGGCTACCATCATATGCCAAGTGTTTTCATCAGCTAGAAGGAGTGGCTACCATCATAGGTCATGTGTTTTTGTCAGCTGGAAGGGGTGGCTACCATCATAGGTCATGTGTTTTTATCAGCTGGAAGGGGTGGCTACCATCATATGCCAAGTGTTTTCATCAGCTAGAAGGAGTGGCTACCATCATAGGTCATGTGTTTTTGTCAGCTGGAAGGGGTGGCTACCATCATAGGTCATGTGTTTTTATCAGCTGGAAGGGGTGGCTACCATCATATGCCAAGTGTTTTCATCAGCTAGAAGGAGTGGCTACCATCATAGGTCATGTGTTTTTATCAGCTGGAAGGGGTGGCTACCATCATAGGTCATGTGTTTTTATCAGCTGGAAGGGGTGGCTACCATCATATGCCAAGTGTTTTCATCAGCTAGAAGGAGTGGCTACCATCATATGCCAAGTGTTTTCATCAGCTAGAAGGAGTGGCTACCATCATAGGTCATGTGTTTTTATCAGCTGGAAGGTGTGGCTACCATCATAGGTCACGTGTTTTTATCAGCTGGAAGGGGTGGCTACCATCATAGGTCATGTGTTTTTATCAGCTGGAAGGGGTGGCTACCATCATAGGTCATGTGTTTTTATCAGCTGGAAGGGGTGGCTACCATCATAGGTCATGTGTTTTTATCAGCTGGAAGGTGTGGCTACCATCATAGGTCATGTGTTTTTATCAGCTGGAAGGGGTGGCTACCATCATATGCCAAGTGTTTTCATCAGCTAGAAGGAGTGGCTACCATCATATGCCAAGTGTTTTCATCAGCTAGAAGGAGTGGCTACCATCATATGCCAAGTGTTTTCATCAGCTAGAAGGAGTGGCTACCATCATAGGTCATGTGTTTTTATCAGCTGGAAGGTGTGGCTACCATCATAGGGCATGTGTTTTTATCAGCTGGAAGGTGTGGCTACCATCATAGGTCATGTGTTTTTATCAGCTGGAAGGTGTGGCTACCATCATAGGTCATGTGTTTTTATCAGCTGGAAGGGGTGGCTACCATCATAGGTCATGTGTTTTTATCAGCTGGAAGGTGTGGCTACCATCATATGCCAAGTGTTTTCATCAGCTAGAAGGAGTGGCTACCATCATATGCCAAGTGTTTTCATCAGCTAGAAGGAGTGGCTACCATCATAGGTCATGTGTTTTTATCAGCTGGAAGGTGTGGCTACCATCATAGGGCATGTGTTTTTATCAGCTGGAAGGTGTGGCTACCATCATAGGTCATGTGTTTTTATCAGCTGGAAGGTGTGGCTACCATCATAGGTCATGTGTTTTTATCAGCTGGAAGGGGTGGCTACCATCATAGGTCATGTGTTTTTATCAGCTGGAAGGTGTGGCTACCATCATATGCCAAGTGTTTTCATCAGCTAGAAGGAGTGGCTACCATCATATGCCAAGTGTTTTCATCAGCTAGAAGGAGTGGCTACCATCATAGGGCATGTGTTTTTATCAGCTGGAAGGTGTGGCTACCATCATAGGGCATGTGTTTTTATCAGCTGGAAGGTGTGGCTACCATCATAGGTCATGTGTTTTTATCAGCTGGAAGGTGTGGCTACCATCATATGCCAAGTGTTTTCATCAGCTAGAAGGAGTGGCTACCATCATATGCCAAGTGTTTTCATCAGCTAGAAGGAGTGGCTACCATCATATGCCAAGTGCTTTCATCAGCTAGAAGGAGTGGCTACCATCATAGGTCATGTGTTTTTATCAGCTGGAAGGTGTGGCTACCATCATAGGTCATGTGTTTTTATCAGCTGGAAGGGGTGGCTACCATCATAGGTCATGTGTTTTTATCAGCTGGAAGGGGTGGCTTCCACAGATTTTAATTATTAGTTTTATCTGATAATTATCCTACTGCCAATAAAATTGGGCATACATGTATTTCATAGTTTGAAGATTAAATTGGGCATACATGTATTTCATAGTTTGAAGATTAAATTGGGCATACATGTATTTCATAGTTTGAAGATTAAATTGGGCATACATGTATTTCATAGTTTGAAGATTAAATTGGGCATACATGTATTTCTAGTTTGAAGATTAAATTGGACATACATGCATTTCATAGTTTGAAGATTAAATTGTGTAAAAATAAAAGCTACAACTTACTTGATAGGGCCATGTTTTGTTTTTAAATGGAATTCATTAAAGAAAAGTAAAAAGATTTTTACACGCATTTATTTAAGTCACACTGTTTGTATGTTGTATGCGTCAAATATTGTAACATAAAATTAAACCACTTCTGATGGTCCTAGAGATCTCAAAATTTTACCACAGATAGATCTTGGATGACAATGCATTGTATCAAAATTTCAGATCGATCGAATGTACCGTAATTAAATTAACGCATTTTTAGTTTATCTCTATTTAGCATCTGTAACCATCTGCTATTGTTGACTTCCACGTTCGTGCCACCGGAGTTCACCCCAGCGATCGATGACCACATTCCCCGCGTTTAACAAATCAGTAATACGAAACTAAATCTAAATTGACATGAAAATACAAAAGGAGCAACAGGAGTTTTGATTAATCAAAAAAATTTGAGACTAAAAAGGAGAAATCTTTCTTTAAAATAAATAGAGGTAAAAAAAAGATTTTTAAAAACAACGTTTTTATAAGTGGACTAAAAAGAAGAAAATAATTAAAAACTTATAAGTTCAAGTACTTTTATTTAATATGACTAAAAACGTGGGGCGGGCGCTTATGAGGTTTTACATATGCAGTTCACTGATTCTCTCACTTATAGATCTCTCTTTTGCCTTCTCAATTATAAATCTTTAATTTTTATACCAAACACCTGCCCAATGTTTTAAGTCATATTAAATCAAAGTACTTGAACTTATAATTTTTAAATTATTTTCTTCTTTTTAGTCCACTTATAAAAACGTTGTTTTTAAAAATCTTTTTTTTAACCTCTATTTATTTTATACTTTTTAGTTTAAGAGTAAAATCATAAATTATATCTAAAATTTTATTCTTTAAACGCATCGCGTGTTTACAGACTGAAACTGACTGACCTCCCCCTAATGTAAACACGGGGAATGGTCATTGATGGCTGAGTGAACTGGCACGTGCTGTCAACAATGGCAATTGGATACAGATGCTATATAAAGATAAACTAAAAAATGCAATAATTAATTACGGTACATTCGATCGATCTGAAATTTTGATACAATGCATTGTCATCCAAGATCTATCTGTGGTAAAATTTTGAGATCTCTAGGACCATCAGAAGTGGTTTAATTTTACGTTGGCAAATTTGAAAATTTTGAAAAATTGCGGACAGACACGAAAGCAAATTAACCCTACCAGATCGAGTTACCGAATGTTAGGTAATACAGTGGGACCCGCTTAAGTCGACGGCCTCGGGGTATGAAAAATGGCGCCGAGATAAACGATCATCGAGGTAAACGAAAACCAATATGGCGGCAAAATATTAACATGCACTTGAAATTTCTTTATATACATGATTATTTATTGATATGCGTTAATTAGTGATGGGACGATTAATCAGAATCGTATCGGAATATCGGGACCCTATTTCTTCACTCTTTCCTAAGATTGTTAAGACCGTTCGTTTTTAAATACCGTTTAAATATAACCCAGGGTTGACACTCAGTCGGGAAAAAGTCGGGAATTCTTAAAATAATTTTCCCGGTCTTGAAAGTCGGGAAAAGTTATGACTAGACGGGAATTTTTATATGCAGAAGTAAATCACTTTGATTACGTCTCTTTGGTCATGTTTCGATTCCATTTAATAAAAAAAAAGTTACCAGTTTATAATTGTCTGCGCATGCGTTCGTTAAAACTAGTCAAATTTTTAGCCGTCCCCTGTGGCATGGCATGTCACCGCCCGTCGAATCAGCGAATAAAAAAAATAAATAAACATATCAATATGGTAATTTTAAGTTTAATGCTTTTGACATGCAGGATATCTGTCACTATGAGACCGCACTCGAATTTCCTCCGTCAATCAAATGATACGTGTAACTTGACCTTGTAATATAAATAGTAACAAATGAGGCCTTGACCATTGATCACAGGCGCACTGTGTGTTAGACCTAAGCGAATTTTTAAAAAATCATTCCGTATCAGAATTCGACCTACAACAGTGATGACGTGTATATTATATATATACTGGAATATTAAGAAAATGATTTGATTTCACCGTCACGCGCGTGTTAGTCACAGTCACATATCTTACTGGTAACAAAGCAACAACAAACTTTTAAAAGAATAATAATAATTTTTTATTTAATTATATAAAAACCACCGTCGATTCTCGATACAAACCTTTATTTTCTTTTCTAAAGATATTTGTTTATCTTAAAAAATAAAATGATTCATGCATCAGAAAATTAATTAAGTTTAATAATAATATAACATGCGATTTTTGAGTACCTCTGGTGAATACATACTCGATTGAGACGTGTCATTACCGTGTCAAACTAATTCACAAGATCAAAAGTGAAAAAAGATTAAAAAACATCCGGTAATCCATATTGAAATCTCGTAAAATCACACAATAGCCGGAAGTGTCGAGGAAAGCGAGATTTCGATGCCTTTTTTAACTAAAGATGCGAGTGTGCGTCGCTAGGCGAACAGACGGGAATCGAGCTAACCAACGTTAAGTTGCAAATTTGGCACTCTTTTGAGCTCGAAATATTAGGGCTCTGCGACTTACAAAAATCGAATTAACCGATGAAAAAATGCAAAGACAAAGAGAGAATTTGGCGGTTCCAAAAAAAATATGTCGACTTAATAGAGCTGACGAGTTAACCGGGCTCGAGTTAAATGGGCCCCACTGTAGATTTAATTCCTATATACCGAGTTACCGAATTCTAGGTATTTGGGATATCACTTGATAAGTTCTAAAAATAACAGCCAATCGTCGTTAAATCTCGCATTTGTTGCAAGATTAATGTTTACAAATGATATTTTCCTCAAATAAAGCAGTGAGTTGTGATTACAGTTGATTTTTATCGAAAATAACCATGAAAAGATCGGCGAATAAACCGAGCACTTCCACAGGAAAAAGAGCAAGCATGATACCCACCAAAAATAGACTTGCTATAAAGCAATACATTAAAGACAAGCCTACAAAATGGGGATAAAATCGTTTCTTCTTTGCGAAAGTCAGACAGGCTACATAGTCAACGCTGAGATCTACACTGGGGCAGCACGGCAGCACCAATAGTTGCAACAGAGCTGGGTGCTGTGGGAAACATTGTGGCTCGTCTTTTAGCATCATGTGAGAAGGAAAAGAAAGCACATATTATCATTATGGATCGGTACTACAACTTGGTGACATTAGCAAGGTACATGCTGAATGAGCTGAAAACAGGACTTGTTGGTACTCTTCAACTAATTAGAAAAAATGTTCCACTGTCCTTGAAGTAGGTGGACAAGCTTGCGAGAGGTGAAAGGGCAGCATAACCTGTATGGTATGGCAGGATCAAAGGCCAATTACATTCATCTCAAACTTTCATGACCCAACACAAATAGGAGTAGCAAACAAAAGAAACAAAATGGAACACTTGTTGAAGTTCCAATGCCACAGCTTGTCCAGGACTACAATCGCCACATAGGCGGTTGTGACAAAAATTATCAAATGACGCGCCTCCATCGCTCACGCCGTCATTACCGGTGGCCCTGTCGCCTTTTCATCAAATTTTTCATGTGGGCCTGCTACAATTCATTTGTTATCTATGTGTCTAAACTAGAAGCAGCTGACAAAAAACCCATGTTTTACACTAGATACATCCAGAATCTCTGCATTGACCTGATTGGCAATTACCGCTCAACAGCCATTCGCCGAGGACAAATGGTACCATGCCCCCAACGCCACACACTAGGCAACCACTGGCCTGAAATTCCAGAAGCGACTGCTTCAAATCATGTCTACACGGTCTGCTTGGAAAAACACCTTCAATACAACAGAGCACACCTTGGTGTAGCATACAAGGACAACCCACACAAGAAGGTTGTCACGTGTGAATCACGAATTGGATGACGGAGAGGTCACGTGAGTGAAAGCACGGGAAGAAGGAGTTGTCAGAATTGTGTGTAATGGCGGAACATGTGCCTGAGGACACCACGTTATATAACCTCAAATTATATATGTTATACATAGTGTAGATATTAAAGTTGTTTTATTGAAACCAGTTCTTCAGAGCATCATTGTATGCAAGGTTATGTATTGAGATAATGCCTACAAGATACACTTATAAGTAAAACATCACAAAGATGTTACAAAGGTCAAGACCAACGTCAGGTGCTCTATGTGCAAAAAGTACCTCTGTGTAAAGCATGGCTCAGCCTGCTGGGAAGACTACCATTCCAAGGCGCAATACTGGCGTTAGATGGAAGCATTGTTCAAATAATTAAACAATTATTATCTTCTAAAATAACTTTTTTTTTGCTGCGCGGTAATTCTAAACTGCTGCGCGGTGTCGGTCGAAAACCTTCGCGGCTGCGCAGCTCAGAGGGAAGATTGGTGTAAAGTTGCACAGCATCCATTTTGAAATACAGTCGAATCCACTTACCTCGAGCTCGGTTAGCTCGACCACCCTATTATGTCGACGTTTTTTATTGGAACCGCCAAATTCTCTCTTTGTCTTAGCATTTTTTCGTCGTTTAATTCGATTTTTTTAAGTCGCCGAAACCTCATAACACGAGCACAAAAAAGGGTCAAATTTGCCACTTAATGTTGGTTATCTCGATCCCCATGACCAATCGCCAGCTTTTGAAAATGTTAGATGTGATTTTTTTATAACAAAGTGAAGGCATAAAATTTCTGCCTCGCTGGTGACGTCACAGCCCGCTTGCTCACAGCGCTGTGTTAGTAACTTAAATCGCCAGCTTTTGAAAATGTTCTTATCGATAGGGCTGAACAGATCGGTTCCGCTACTCGGCATCGGCCGATTTTTTTATACTCTGAGATACTCGGCAATCGGCCGTGTAAGTGATGCCGAGTATTACGTAATTGCTCCAATAGCAAAGATGCACGCAGAATCGCATGTCTAAAACATCTAGTTGCGTATGGAATAACAAAATGTACCGTGTGCAGACTTGTCATTGGCAACAATTCATCCTTCAACCTCATTTTGACTCTATTTTTTTATAACCAAGGCATACAATTTCTGCCTCGCTGGTGACGTCACAGCCCGCTTGCTCACAGCGCTGTGTTACTGTTACTAATTTAAATCGCCAGCTTTTGAAAATGTTCTTATCGATAGGGCTGAACCCATCGGTTCGGCTACTCGGCATCGGTAGATTTTTGTATACTCTGAGATACTCTGCAATCGGCCGCGTAAGTGATGCCGAGTATTACGTAATTGCTCCAATAGCAAAGATGCACGCAGAATCGCATGTCTAAAAAATTTCAATGCGTATGGAATAACAAAATGTACCGTGTGCAGACTTGTTGTCACTGGCAACCATTCATCCTTCAACCTCATTTTGACTATTACATGTACTGTACTACTGCTTTGTTCTCATTGTTTCATTCATAAGAAGTGGCCTTGTGCAAAAGCCATTTAACTATTGGTTAGAATTAATTAAAATGTATCAAAATTGAAGGTTCAAAAGTTCAAAAGGAGTTCCTAATTTATTTTTGTACACTTTTATAGAGAAGAGTTCACTTTGTTATGAGTCATATATAGGTCATGATAAACAAATAACGGCAACGCCTTTGTGTAAAAAAAAACTCGAAAATCATGTGCATGTACATTCTCATTTATTAACGCTAGTGATGGGACGAAAAATCATAGGGTGCTTACTGTAAACAAGGCTCCCCAGATTTTAAAATATATAATATAACAGAATACAGACAGTTTACCCACCCCCACTCTCAATCTCCCACACCATTGTTGTTGGTTAGTCCTATTAGCATCAAGTTACCGAAGGAATTCTAAGTCCATTGTAAGCTGAGGGGATCGTATGGAATAATAAAATGTACCGTGTGCAGACTTGTTGTCATTGGCAACCATTCATCCTTCAACCTCATTTTGACTATTACATGTACTGTACTACTGCTTTGTTCTCATTGTTTCATTCATAAGAAGTGGCCGTGTGCAAAAGCCATTTAACTATTGGTTATAATTAATTAAAATATGTCAAAGTTGAAGTTTCAAAAGTTCAAAAGGAGTACCTAATTTATTTGTGTACGTTTATATAGAGAAGAGTTCGCTTTGTCATGAGTCATATATAGGTCACGATAGACCATTCTAAGTCCATTGTAAGCTTAGGGGACGGACCCAAAGAAGATTATTAGGAAGAGAATGGTTAGGGGACAATTAGGGGATGTGTAGGTTACTTATTTGTGTAGCTTGTAAGGAAAATCAAGCAAGTGGCTTCGTAGGCACAGTATCGCTCAATCTGGGAATCACAGCAAAACGGCGTTATATTTAAACTTCAACGGTAATTAAAAACGAACGGTCTTAACAACCTTAAGAAAGAGTAAGAGTGAAGAAATTGGGTCCCGATATTCCGATACGATTCTGATTAATCCTCCCATCACTAATTAACGCACAACACGTATATAAAGAAATTTCAAACGCATGTTAATATTTTGCCGCCATATTGGTTTTCGTTTTAACTCGATCATCGGTTATCTCGATGCCATTTTGCATACCCCAACGCCGTCGACTTAAGCGGTTTCGACTGTAATTGTTTTTACTAAATTTGATGTGCGGTAATTATAAACTGCTGCGCGGCGGCGGTTAGATATATGTGTGGCCGCGCAGCTTAAATGGAACATTGGATGGAAGTTAGGCCTATTTCCTACTATATCTAAAAGTTTGAGCTCATTCTGACCACTGGTTTTCATGATACTAGCAATTTTCTAACCCATGTACATTTTCTTAATTTTTGCTGGGGAGGCCAGGCATAGGGGCAAATTAGCTTGGGGAGCTCAGGGCTGGTAGGGTTAATAAAAACGTAAAAAGGACACGCTTTTATTAACATATAGAAAGTGCACTAAAAAGAAAAATTTTCTATGATCACAGGTGAAATCCTTGAACCTATCCACTGCACATAAAAGCGTGGGGCGCTCATCACAACTCATTTCTCTTTGCAACTATTCTTTTGCATATAGATAAATATTTCTAATTACATGTAATATGATAGTAGCATGTATATGTTCAAAGTTGTGAAACTTTTAATGTCTATTAATATTCATATAAATTTGTATTTATGTTTCGCAGCCTTGTACATGAGAGACAGTTGTGATGAGCGTCCCACACTTATTTGTGCAGTGATTTCACATGTAGTCATAGAAAATTTTTATTTTCTTCTTTTTAGTGCAATATCTATATGTAAATAAAAGTGTGTCCTTTTTAAAAAAAAAGATTTTTTTAAAAAGTATTTTATTCCCTTATGAAGGTTATAGGTAACATCATATGTCAAGTAATAGAATGAATGTTATCCATTTAAAAACCTACATATGTTAGCATTTTAATCAAATTAAATATTTACACAAGTTATGCATAATCAAGCAAAATCCCACAATGGATTTGATTTTCAGTTGCAACTTATCTGCAGTGTGAATGTACCTTCAGGGCACGGGTTCAAAATAGCGACTGTCAAAAGAGCGACCGTCATAATAGCGACTTCAAAATAGCGACTGTATCAAAAGAGTGACTGTCAAAAGAGCGACTGTCAAAAGAGCGACTGTCAAAAGAGCGACTGTCAAAAGAGCGACTGTCAAAAGAGCGACTGTCAAAAGAGCGACTGTCAAAAGAGCGACTGTCAAAAGAGCGACTGTCAAAAGAGCGACTGTCAAAAGAGCGACTGTCAAAAGAGCGACTGTCAAAAGAGCGACTGTCAAAAGAGCGACTGTCAAAAGAGCGACTGTCAAAAGAGCGACTGTCATAATAGCGACTTCACAACTACTCTTGTCCAACCGTTCACCTAACACAATGGTTCCAAACTTTTTTGACACATAGACCCCTTTTCATTGTCTAAACTTACCCAACAACCCCAAGTGAAAAAACTACATAAATGCATAGTACAAAAATTAAAACTCAAAAAAAAATAGCCACATTTTGATGAAGGATGAATAACAGTTTGCAGTGCGTCATAGTTCACAATAGTTTGTTACTGGAAGCATGTCGTTGCATACTGTGTAAAATGAGGTGCATGGATGGTGGCTAGGTTGCATTGTATAGCGATCGTGACGGCGAAAATAATGCGGCATTTTGAATGGTTACCCAGGCAGCTTTTTTTAACAATATTGACAGCCCCCTTGTCGAAACGTCCTGTGGTCGAGCTGTCCGAACAGTTGAACATAATGACATGTTACGAAGGCTAGACTAAGTGACGACCCCGGACCCCGTGCTATGGAGAAGGTAAATAAAGGGATTGGTGGCTGAGAGAATATAGGTACCTTTATATAGGACTATCAGACCACATTGCTTTTTACCACATTTTCATTAACTTGATTTCGTGTCTGTCTTTCAAATTTGCCAACGTAAAATTAAACCACTTCTGATGGTCCTAGAGAGCTCAAAATTTTACCACAGATAGATCTTGGATGACAATGCATTGTATCAAAATTTCAGATCGATCGAATGTACCGCAATTAAATTATTGCATTTTTTAGTTTATCTCTATATAAGCATCTGTATCGGTCTGCTGTAGTTCAATTTCACATGCCCAGTTCACCCCGTGACCTCATCGCCGTTGGGAGGGCGCTGATGAAGTGTTTGGTAAAATAAATAGAGGTAAAAAAGATTTTTAAAAAAACACGTTTTTATTAGTGGACTAAAAAGAAGAAAATAAATAAACGTACAAAAAGGATTTTTAAAAACCACGTTTTTATAAGTGGACTAAAAAGAAGAAAACAATTTAAAAGTTATAACTTCAAGTACTTTGATTTAATATGACTAAAAACGTGGGGCGGGTGCTTATGAGGTTTAACATATGCAGTTCACTCATTCTCTCACTTATAGATCTCTCTTTTGCCTTCTAAATTATAAATCTTTAACTTTTATACCAAACACCCGCCCAACGTTTTTAGTCATATTAAATCAAAGCACTTGAAGTTATAAGTTTTAAATTATTTTCTTCTTTTTAGTCCACTTATAAAAACGTGGTTTTTAAAAATCTTTTTTTAATTTTATTTTTTATTGTCCGATTACATTGGATTTGGGAGGGACTGGAGTTGGATAGGTTTGGAAGGACTTGCTACCTCAGAGGAGTGCTGCATTATCACAATCATGAATTCGCACTTTATTTATGACTGGTTTTCAGTGCATATACTTTTTAATGGTAAATTAAACGTTGAAAATAACTATTTCATGCCGTTTTTAATTTTTAATAGATAATAATATTAAACTATATTGTTTTTATTTTTTTTTAAATAAGAAGAAAAAATAATAATAATAATTTTACGAGGTCAAAACGAAAAGGGTCGAAACATCCGGGGATTAAAACTCCTGTAGTCGAACTGTCTCTAGCTTAAAAAAGCAGCCACACGCCGCCTCTGCCCCTACCACCGCAATCCCCCTCAATTAATCGACTACATCTATGTTTGCTAATCTCTATCAAGCTTTCTGCAAAATATATTTGACTGAAGTAATAGTTATAATTTAAATTTTTTTGACCGAAATTTTTTCTAAAAATGTGTCCTGAAAATGTGTATACACTCTTTACAACACCAACATTTATTTATACACTCCTCCAGCTGATTGTATTTAATTTTGTATTGTCCCTTCTGTACAAAAAACCTACATGGCTTATCATGTCATCCTTTTCTTGATTTTATAAACTCCATTGTAGTTGTAGTCTAGGCACAGTAAGTTTTTCAAATATTATCACAAGCAAAAGAAAAAGTCGCTATTTTGATACAGTCGCTGTATGATGCAGTCGCTATTATGACGGTCGCTGTTTTGACAGTCACTGTTTGATACAGTCGCTATTTTGAAGTCGCTATTATGTCGGTCGCTGTTTTGACAGTCGCTATTCTGCCCGGATGCAACCTTTAGAGTCTAATTTATATTCAGCCCAAGGAACATTTCTGAAAGGTCATTCTTTCTCTAATTTCTAATTCAAAAGTCCCAGACCTTTGTAAATGAAACTATTCTAAAAAATAGTAACATTGAACAAGTATAGGATGAAACAAAGACCTGTGTGTAACATTGAACTGGTATAGGATGTAACACAGACCTGTGATAGTGTGTAACATTGAACTGGTATAGGATGTAACACAGACCTGTGATAGTGTGTAACATTGAACTGGTATAGGATGTAACACAGACCTGTGATAGTGTGTAACATTGAACTGGTATAGGATGTAACACAGACCTGTGATAGTGTGTAACATTGAACTGGTATAGGATGTAACACAGACCTGTGATAGTGTGTAACATTGAACTGGTATAGGATGTAACACAGACCTGTGTGTAACATTGAACTGGTATAGGATGTAACACAGACCTGTGATAGTGTGTAACATTGAACTGGTATAGGATGTAACACAGACCTGTGTGTAACATTGAACTGGTATAGGATGTAACACAGACCTGTGATAGTGTGTAACATTGAACTGGTTTAGGATGTAACACAGACCTGTGATAGTGTGTAACATTGAACTGGTATAGGATGTAACACACCTGTGATAGTGTGTAACATTGAACTGGTATAGGATGTAACACAGACCTGTGATAGTGTGTAACATTGAACTGGTATAGGATGTAACAGACCTGTGATAGTGTGTAGAAGTGTCATAAAACTTTCAGCACACTCTGGCACTTTGACCTCATCCAGATCTTCAATATCCTTGTACTGAGACTCCCAACAGCTGGCTGACTGAAGCATCTGTTCGATTTTCTGCATAGCATCTGGGAAAAGTAGATATAAGTATTTTTTGGTACCTTGCCCAATGATGCTTTGAATATTATATAGTATTAGCAACAAATCCCGTCCAAGGACGGGAATAAGTGTAGGTGACCTGTGAAGTTCATGGTAGGACATCACAAAATTACCCACCCCCCTTCTGTCCAGAGACCCTACCCCCCCCCCAACACCGCGGTCTGTCGCGAGACCCTACATCCCCTCCACAGCAGTTTGTCGAGAGACCAGCCGTTTCGACCGGCCATGCATGTGTATCACGTCAAAAATACTATACATTATAGTTATAGCAACATTACCCACCCTCTTCTGTCCAGAGACCCTACCTGCCCCCCCCCAAACCGCAGTAATCAAAGTTTTTTACTACAAATCCCAACGCGCACCGCTCAAAATAAACTCTTGGAAAAAAACTGCACCAAAAATAACTTGTTTTGAACATCGTTCAATTTTTAAATGAGATTTAATTTTTCTCCGCTTGATTGGCTGTAGGAGTCTGTAGGAGTTTGAGGGACCAATCGCTATAGATGACCAGACAGAACATTGCCTTTTATTATACAGGATGTCTAAATGTGGATATGTATTACATTTAAATGTGGTTGAACTGCATGTGACAGTCAAATGTTTTTAATAGTTGGAGAGCTCCATTATCATTACAACATTTGAGATTAATCTTCTATCAGTTTGTTTAGAGATATTATTTTATATACAGTGATTCAATTACTTACATTTAAGACTTAAAATCTAATCTTCTATCAGTTTGTTCAGTGATATTATTTTATATACAGTTATTCGTGTAACTTAACATTTCTGTTTTTTTATATAATAAATATTTTCACTAAAGATTTTTTAAATTTCAGAATTTAAAAGTTACAATTGTTAAATTGTTTTAACAAATGTGACTTTATTTAAGCATGTTACATTTTTTCTCTACTAGCAGCCATTTTGTGAGAGCTTCTTGTAAACATAAGACATCTAGACATCCTGGGAGAATGGGCGGGTAGGAATATGTGTTCCTGACTTCACTGTCGAAGAGCAAGACCTCATCTATCAGGTGTGAGAAGCTTGCCTCATCATAGACAAGCCGAGGTAAATCATTGCCAATTTTCTCCATCACCAGCATCACAAGGCCACGTGTGAGTTCTGTCTGCAAATATCAGTCAAACTTGATGAAACATCACCCCAAATTGGCTCAATATGAAACATCATCCCAAAATGGCTCAATATGAAACATCACCCCAAAATGGCTCAATTGTAATACATGAAAACTTAAACTTAATAACAAATATGTGAGAAATGCTTGGCATATGATGTACATTTCATGGCATGGCTTTAAATAACAAATATGTGAGAAATTCTTGGACTATGATGTACATTTCATGGCATGGCTTTAATCTTTGTAGATTTATTTTCAAGTAAGAAAGTTGACCTACTCTTGCACAAATATCTCCTTTTCCCGCCTCATCTAAAAGGGGTTGGATGTTCCTCTCCAGAAAGTCACTATG
The DNA here is from genome assembly GCA_944989445.1 of Ampullaceana balthica. Taxonomy (NCBI): domain Eukaryota; kingdom Metazoa; phylum Mollusca; class Gastropoda; family Lymnaeidae; genus Ampullaceana; species Ampullaceana balthica. The sequence continues at coordinate 439,755 of CALYLW010000772.1, read as the reverse complement.
GTCTCGTATCCAGGTTAACACTTGTGTAAGGTACCATTCAGGCTGGCAGAAAAATTGGTCAAATAGCAACATTTTAAAAGTAAGTCTGAATTTGTGTCACTTCCTAAATCTGTTGCCCTTGGCACCTTAAAGTAATGAGCTTGGAAGGTCAAAGATATAAATTTTATTTCTCTATAAATATTGTCCACACATCACAAAGTAATTCATAATTTGATAGCCCTGGTTATAATACACAGCTCATCAATCCATTTTCACTAGTTTCATTTATAGAAGTAAATTTTGCCTTCTTGATGGAATGAATTGGATTTTTTATATCCATTTAATTTAAGAGGATGATTCAATTTTTTATCAGATTTTAATAAAGATACAAACTAATTGTGAATTCCTTAAACTGTACAAGTTTTACTGTAATCAAACCTTTTATACAAGTCCAGTGCCAATAACTAGCCTTAGAAAATGGGAGAGCCTCAATAGAATGAAATAATAATAAGTGTTGACAAAACTAGAAGCAGTCAAAGTAAAATAATAACCTTTTCCAAACTGTTGGTTTGCTTCTGTCCATAAAAATGATAGTGAAATCTTTTTTGAAGAGGTTTAAGCATTAACTCTAGAGGTAGAAGCAATGGTTTAATGCCACCAATCTTCAGTAAGACTGGGTGTAGCCCACAATTTTCAAGGCTTATTGTGTCCCTAAGTAAGTTAAGGTCAGAATGGCACAAAGCAATGTAACATATCTCTTTTAACCAATTTCAACTTATAGTTTAATATAACATTTTCAAAAGCACTTATCAAATAAAAATAATTTATTTAATTAAAAATTAGCAATGCCCTAATAGACACATGAGTAGAAGTTTGGTTTGTGTTCAAAGGATACGGCAACTGCAGATTTAGCAGTTTTTTAAACAGTTTTCCCATTCGTTCCTTTAGTTCCTTAACATTGGTCACAGAAGGTGCTTTGATGGTGGTCACAACAAGTGGCCATCTTAAAACTTTCAGGACCTCTTCAAATTCTCTATCGAGATAAATATAACTTGTGATATTATAGTGATTTTTTATAGACATTTTCATTATTCTTAGTATAAGTGATGCATTAATTTTAGAGTACCGTATATACTCGTTCTATAGCCCGTTCGTTCATAAGCCGACCCCCACTTTTGGAAGGGAAAAGTATTAAAAGTGTATAGCCTGGTCGCAAGCCGACCCCCCAAAAATAATAGGGCAGCTTTTAAAAAAATGGTACATATTTTTTTTAAACTACAAGCTAAATCGTTCATTATGATTGTTTACTTTGACTTTGTACTGCCTGTCTTTGTCTTTCTGCTCTTTGTTAAGCAAGAGATACCGGTATTTAAAAAAACAAATTATTTGGTAAACAGTGACGAAAGCGCGTACATTAAAATCCGTGGTTGAAAACAATATTTGTAAAACAATTTATTAAAACGTTCACAAAAATAAATAAAATGATTAAATAAGGTAAGTGCTGATTTTTAATAATATATTATAGCTTCTGATAGAGCAGTCGAATCTTGTAGAATGTAGAAAAGGACATTGATAATCTACAATAACAACACGGAAATTCAATATCCATGCAGAAATCACATATGACCCGCTCATAAGCCGACCCCCCCCACTTTTTCCCCTAGATTTTGTCCAAAAAAGGTCGGCTTGCGAACGAGTATATACGGTAATTACATTTTTAAAAATTCATTTTATTTTCTATATTTTTACCATACATGTGCATAACACGATTTTATACTTCATGCTTCAAAGTAACTTGAATTATTGGTAGAATACATTTTATTGTTGCACATTAAATTTTTAAGATTATAGTTCAAAATTTCTTACATTGCTATTCGATCTCTAAGTATTTTGTTCCAAAAGAGGATAGTCTCTTTGACATAAACAAGAAGGTTATGGCAAGAAGACGATTGAAGTAGTTCATAGAGGCTTGTCAACTCATTGAAGTTATCAACAGCAGAACTTAGTGATTCTGTCATCAGTGAGGCTTGAATTTGAGAACTAACAGTAGAAATGACAAAAACAAGTTTAGACATCTGACATTGCACACACAATTTTTCTAAAAAAAACTATTTCATTTCTATTTTCTTGAACAATAAAGCATGGAGTCATATTATAAATTATAATTTTTTTAAATTTTAAAGTGAACCATGTATTGCAATTCACATGATTTACTGGCACTACATCAAATATAGGTAATCCCTTATTTCAGCGCATTTTTTATTTCACGTCATCAAAAAAAACATTTTTTTCAAACTTAATTCATTAATTATTATTATGAAATCTATTTTAAAATTAAAACATTATTTTTTTGTTGAAATAAAATTACTATTTTAGGATTTGTACGAAATAAAAATTTGTATATTTCACTATCTTCTGTGACTAACAGCGCCATTATTGTTGTTGGAAGTCTGCTTTTAAAAACCTTTTTTCTAAGTTAAAAACCCCTTTAAACTCAACAAAACAAATGAAAAACTTATTGTAAAGCATTAAATACTTTTTTTAATATCTGATTTAAGTGTTTAAATTAGTAAAAGTAAGTTATTTTATTTATTTTGTTCTAAAATTTTAAAATGCGCTGAAATAAGGGATTACCTCAAATATATACTAGTCATAAAAACATTCATAATGACTATTTTTAAATGTTTTTACTCAACTGAGTTAAAATTGAGTAATTGAGTTTAATTTGAGTAATTCATAAAAAGTAGGGCTGCGGAAATTAACTATTAATTTCATTTCTTGATTAATCGATAACAAATTTTATCGATTAAAATTATTTTAATCCATAAAAATTCGATTAAAATTAAAGAAAATATTTATAGTATTTAAAAAAATTTTTATTAATAAATAATTAATTATTAATAATATATTTTTGTGATGTACAAACTTCTCCCGCCTAATATTACAATGTATTTTATTAAGATATGTGAGCCTGCAGACGTCAACTAAAAAATGGGTGACAACATCAGTGCCATCAGCGCAGTTAAATTTAAGCATATAACTGGAAAGTTGAGCAAAAATTTTGTTTTTAAGCTAACTGCGGATGGCAAAGTCGAAGATGGTGAAAAAGTTATCTGTGTTCACTGCCATAAACAATTCTCTTTTAAAGGATCAAATACATTGCTGACGTTCCACCTTCAGCACGAACATGTGGCGATGTGGTGGTACCATTTTGTAAATAGTGACAGAAAGAGTTTACAAGTACAATCAATCAATAATTATTTATTGTGTCAGTCAAACAAGCCTGGAAGTGATAAAATCATGGCTTGAAATAACACTTGAGAAATGAGACTTAGCAGTATTTTCCATTGTTAATATTGGAGCTAGACATTGTTTCCATTGTATCTTATCTTATCTTATCCATACAGACGCTCCTTCTATGCAGAAGATAGTTGCGTCCACAGACCATGACAGATGATCTGTTGGCAAGTGATGCAGCATTCACAGGCCACGGCTTTGTGGGTTCCACGCATTACCCAGCCGCCTAACTACATGTAGTGTTAGGTACCCATTCGGAGCGGGGTGACTCAGGGACGCCCTAGGCCCCGGGAACAAACCCTTGCCTTCACACGGATTCGAACCCGTGACCATCGATCGGTACGATAGTCCAGTGCGCTGCCACTCGACCACCGCGACCCCGCATAACTTTGATTTCAATTTTTGTGTGGATTTAAAGAAATAACATTTAGTTCAAAATATTCTTATTTTACAAAGTCAGTGAGACAGGGGAAATAACTCAATTAAAAAATGGCAATTACCTATTTTTGTTACTTCCCTTGAAATTTTCAGTTTAATGACGTCATAAATGTTTATTTTTGGCTTTAATCGAAATTATCGATTAATTAATCGATAATTTTTCAAAAAGTTAACGATTAAATTTAAATTAATCGATAACAGCCCTAATAAAAAGTTATGTGTATCAACAGCAATATTTCAAAATAATATAATAACAACAATCAAATATCCATTTATATTTTCTGTTACAAAATTATTATTCTATTAATTTTTTTAATAACATTTAAATGACATGCAAAAATGTTTTAATGACTTACCTTATATCCTCAATCTTTCCCAAAGCACTTAGGTAGTGAGCATATCTTTGAACTTCCTGGACTCTATCAACTAATGCACTTAGCTCTCCAACCATGGGTTTGATAGAGTGTGAGTGATCCAAAACATTATGACGAACAGATTCAAGTTTTTTTTCTAGACTGACAATTTTCTTGGATGTTGATTCAGCAGCAGATATCGCCTTGTCAATTTTTGCAGGGATTTCAGTGCTAGCTAAAGATATCTGAAATAATAAATTCTATGAGACTACTATGGAGAGAAAGGATAGTACCATACCTTAAAAATATTTTCATTTTTTTCATATATGATACATATATATCTTTGACTAAAAATATTTAGAAGAAATTCAAAGAATGTCTTTCATATTAAAGACAGTCAAACCTCTCATAACGAGTTTAATTCGTTCCAGAGTCTTACTCGTTAAGCGAAACACTCGTTATACGAAACAATTTTTCCCATACCAATCAATGTAAAATACTATAATCCGTTCCATGATGAAAAAAAATACTAAATTTTCAAAAAATTTTTACTAACATTTATTCAAATAAAATTACTTATGAATTGTTAAAGAGTGAAACAACTAAAACACAATTTAGATTTATAAAAAACTTAACAAAAATATGAATTTATGACAAATGCTTATTCCTTTTTAACTAGAAAACTGTCCAAAGACATTTGTTTTTGACAACGCTTCAAAATTTGAGGAATATGTGTAGTAACTGTTTCGTAGACATTTTTGACACTCCATTTGAAGCATCCATCTCCTTAATTGTTCTTGAGAATAGTGCAGATCGTTGGTGTTGGCCGATTGTAGTTGCGTGCTAGAGTAGCTGACTTGTCCTCACTTTTCAATGGTTTTTCCGTTTCATTTCAACAGTTATTTTTTTTTCTCTAATGATTGTCTTCTTGTGTTTGTTTTTTTCGAAGACATTTTAGCACAGGTTATTACATTTTGCACATAAAAAAATTACGAATACTGTCTGAATACAAAATTTGTAAAAATGGTTGATCACACACGAAAACAATACGCTAACAGACTGAGTGCTTAACACAGAATAATACATTGGGGCGGAAGTGGTGGTCTACAAATGAATTTCCAGGAAAAAAGGGGAAAATCTTCGCTCGTTAAGGGAGCAACTTTTTCAAAATAAAATTTGCTCGTTATGCGAAAAACTGGTTATGAGAGGTTTATAGTAGCATAATCAATTTAATTAATATGTATCATGTCTAAAAAAATGAAAATGTTCTTAAGGTATAGTATGCAAAAATTTAAATGAACATATTTTTGTTTATTTAACTGGTTCCATAGCCATAAGTTTTAAAAAACATGAACATTTAAATATTATGTATTAAATAATTTTGAGAGATTATAACTACAGTCAAACCCGGTTAAGTCGACGGCCTTGGGGTATGAAAAATGGCGTCGAGATAACCGATGATCGAATTTAACGAAAACCAATACATTAACATGGGCTTGAAATTTCTTTATGTACATGATAAGGTTGTTAACGGTTAACCGGTTAGTCGTAACTTCTGTATAAACATATTACGCGGAGTTAATAGTTTGTTGTGTTACGGCAGAATTCCAGAACCAATACGCAAGCGACCGTGACATCAAAGCGTTTTCTTACTATTCTGGTCTATAAATAATATACACGTCATCACTATTAGTTCCTGCGGCTGAGGAAAGATTTTTTTAAAATTTTACTTTGCTTACTTGTCGAGGCACTGTACGAGAGCTAACACTAACACACAGTGCTCGTATGATATGATATTTAAACTCGCTTAGTTGACGAAGCATAATACGAGAACTAACACACAGTGCGGTGATGTTAAAATGTTAACAAGGTTAAAGCCGCGTGTTACTATTCAGCGCAAGAAAACAAACTTGCTGTGACGTCACATGTTCTTTGAAGTCACCATCTTTTATTTTCTAAAGATATTCGTTTATTTTTAAAGTAAAGATAAAATGATTAATGCATCAGGAAATGAATTAAGTTTAATAATAATATAACATGCACTGCGAAATAACGACAATTACAGACCAATAACGCGATTTTCGAGAACCTCGGGTGAATACATACTCCATGGAGACACGTCAAACTAATTCACACACGGATCAAAGTGAAACAAGTAAAAACATCCAGTAATTTTTATTGAAATCTCGTAGAATCACACAATAGCGAGAAGTCTCGAGGAAGCGAGATGTCGATGCTATTTTTAACTCAAAATGTCAGAGTGCATCACTAGGCAAACAGACGGGGATCGAGTTAACCAACGTTAAGTTGCAAATTTGGCCCTCTTTTGTGCTCCAGGTATTAGGGTTTTGCGATTTAAAAGAATCGAATTAACCGGTGAGAAAATGCTAAGACAAAGAGAGAATTTGGCGGTTCCAATCAAAAACGTCGACTTAATAGGGTTGGCGAGTTAACCGGGCTCAAGTTAAGTGGGTTAGACTGTAATAGAAAGTGTAACTCCAATTATTATTGATGTGACTTAATTAATTTTTTTTGCAACAATCTGTATATATAATTCATAAAGTGAGTATGTGAAAATGAGGATGACGAATGACCCTCCCTGGGGTCAAACAATCAGTTTATGGTTTGGCAAGCGAAGGTGGTGGAGAGAGGGGCAACAATGGTTCTTGCGTTTACTTGCGTTGTTCCTTCACATAATAACATGTGATTCATAGAAAGTGGTTATCACGTCCACCTTACATGTGGAAGGTCCTGGGGTCAAGCCCCAGCAAAAACATTATAAAGGTAGGCCAATCACGGTTTATGGTTGGCAAGCAAGGGTGGTTGGCAGGTAGATAACCGCAGTGCGAATGTCTCAAGACCAACAATGCGTCGGTGGTTCCCCCCCCCCGACGTTCACTCAAGTTGTTTTGATTTCTTCGTGCTGTAGTTTGTGTCCATTCTTTCACCCCTTTCTTTGCACTATCCATGAGCAAGTCAGCGGCGTATGCTACGCCGCCGGGCGTATCTAATTTTTTAAATTTCAACAAAACTTACATATATTACTTATGACAAAATTTTTACTTATCCCTTAAAATATAATTATAAAGTTTAGGTAATGTCAACGATGTACCTTCCATATTAGTTTGAGATTCTTAATGAAGTTTTTGCAGTTTTATATCTGAATCTAAAAATGACCCGAAATAGGGTCGGATACTCTATACTCTATAGTCTATATAATATATAAAATTATAACATATAGCCTAATGCCTAATGAATATTATTAATTATTAATAAATCAATAATTATGGTTATAATTATAATTAAGGTTGTTAACGGTTAACCAGTCCTTAGATCAGGATTGGTCCCGTTTATCTTATCTTATCTGTTTATAGACGCTCCTTCTATACAGAAGATTATTGCGTCCTACGCTTATCTATGGTTTGTGTTTAGTCCTGCATTTCTATTAGAGATTTAAATGTTGATAAAGTGTTGGTTTTCCTGGATTCTTCAGGCAACTCATTCCACGCACGAATTCCGGACGGGAAGAAGAAAACTTGTATGTGTTTGTTCTTGCATACGGAATAAGAAAGGTGTTTTTATCCTTATGTCTATCTGAGGGTTGTATTAAGTTATCTTTGTGTTGTATTTCTAAATTAGAATTAATTGCTTTATGTATGATTACTACTTTGCTCTTGGTTCTTCTATCCTCTAGTGTTTCAATGTTTAATGATTTAACTAATGGTGTTATTCTTGTCAGTTTCGAATATTCTCCAGTAATGAATCTGGCAGCTCTTTTTTGAATTTGTTCTGGTTTATCAATGCTTTCTTTGGTGGATGGGTCCCATACAGAAGATGCATATTCTAGTACAGGTCTCACCAAAGTGAGGTAGCATTTTAGTTTTATATCTCTATTACATTTGTTAAAGTTCCTTTTTATAAAGCCTAAGGTTTTGTTTGATTTTTTAATAACTTCATTGACATGGGGAATTCCATGATAGTTTCTCATTTATTAAGACTCCTAAGTATTTTGCATCTTTAGTTTGGGTCAGTTCTTTTCCATGAATGTAATATTTTGAATTTATTTGTTTCTTTTTCTTTGTTACTCTTAACAGTTGACACTTTTCTGGGTGGAAAAACATACTCCAGTTAGTTTCCCATTTTATCAATTCATATAAGTCTTTTTGTAAAATTTTGCTATCTTGTTCTGATTTAACTGTTCTATAGATTATACAATCATCAGCAAATAGCCTAACTTTTGTACCTGTTGAGATGTTGTTGGGTAAATCATTTATATAAATTAAAAAGAGTAAGGGACCTAGCACAGTTCCTTGTGGAACTCCTGAGTTAACCTTTATTGGTGAAGATTTAGATCCATTAATTATTACAGTTTGCTCCCTGCCCAAAAGGAAGTCTTGGATCCAGTGATGTAAGGGACCTGAGATTCCAAAGTACATGTAGTTAAGTTTTTTAAGTAAACTAAGGTGGTGAACTATTTGATCATTATTGTCTAAGTCTTTTGATAATTCATCTATTAAAACCTATTAATTGTGTTTCACATGATCTGTTTTTTCTAAAGCCGTGTTGATGTGGGCATAGGGCATTATATTTGTCTAGGTGGCTAACTATTTTACTATATATTATGTGTTTTAGTAATTTACAGGTGATACTAGTAAGTGATACAGGTCTGTAATTACCAGGGTCTGATTTATCACCTTTCTTAAAGAGTGGAGTTACGTTAGCTAATTTCCAATCCTGGGGCACTTTACCCTGGTTTAGAGAGGCTTGAAAAAGAACTACAGTCGAACCCACTTACCTCGAGCTTGGTTAGCTCGACCACCCCACTAACTCTACGTTTTTTATTGGAACTGCCAAATTCTCTCTTTGTCTTAGCATTTTTTCATCGGCTAATTCGATTTTTCTAAGTCGCCGAAACCTAGTACCTCGAGCACAAAAGAGGGCCAAATTTGCAACTTAACTTGGTTAGCTCGATCGCCATGACCAATCGCCAGCTTTTGAAAATGTTAGCTATGATTTTTTTATAACCAAGGGAAGGGACCAATTTTCTGCCTCACCAGGGTCTGCTGGTGACGTCACAGCCCGCTTGCTTTTAGCTCTTAGCGCTGTGTTGCTTCTGGTACTATGGCAATCACCATCTTTTGAAATTCTTAGTTATTCTATAACCAACAAGGCCACATGTCAAATTTCAGCCTTGCATGGTGTGCTGGTGACGTCACAGCCCGCTTGCTTTTAGCTCTCAGCGCTGTGTTGCTTCTGGTACTATGCCAATCACCATCTTTTGAAATTCTTAGTTATTTTATAACCAACAAGGCCACACGTCAAATTTCAGCCTTGCATGGTGTGCTGGTGACGTCACAGCCCGCATGCTTCAGGCCTGTGTTGCTTCTGGTACTATGCCAATCACCAGCTTTTGTTCCTCTTAGTTTTTTTTATACCAACAAGGCCATGAAAAAAGTGTCAGCCTTGTGAGGTGTGCTGGTGACGTCACAGCCCACTTGCGTTCAGATACTTTTCAGAGCTGTGTCAGAGTGAAATGACTCGCGAATTTTGTGTTTGCAATGTTGGAGAATATAATGAACATTTGTATCGATAATCGAGTTGGTTTTTATTTTAAATTTGTAAATTTCTGCTGTTAGTTGGTGCACATATACCTTTTGTTGTTAGCAAACATGTATGTACATTTTTATAGCATGCCGATAGCTTCATCAAACAAATAACGGCAAAAAAAACAGACAGTTTACCCACCCCCACTCTAAGTCCATTGTAAGCCGAGGGGATCGTATGGAATAACAAAATGTACCGTGTGCAGACTTGTTGTCATTGGCAACCATTCATCCTTCAACCTCATTTTAACTATTACTACTGCTTTGTTCTCACTGTTTCATTCATAAGAAGTGGCCGTGTGCAAAAGCCATTTAACTATTGGTTAGAATTAATTAAAATGTGTCAAAGTTGAAGGTTCAAAAGGAGTTCCTAATTTATTTGTGTACGTAAACTGTACATTTTTATAGAGAAGAGTTCGCTTTATCATGAGTCATATATAGGTCATGATAGACAACAGCAACGCCGTTGTGTAAAAAAACATGCATGTACATTCTCATTTATTAATGCTAGTGATGGGACGATACCAATATCACGGGCTTCTTTCTGTAAACAAGGCTCCCCAAATTTTAAAAAATATAATATAACAGACTACAGACAGTTTACCCATCCCCCACTCTCAATCTCCCTCACCATTGTTGTTGTTAGTCCGATTAGCATCAAGTTACCGAAGGAATTCTAAGTCCATTGTAAGCGCTCAATCTGGGAATCACCGCAAGACGGCGCGCGCGCGGCGGCGTGGCGGGCAGGAGTATATGACTTCGTTATAGTTATGTACTAGGGGAAAAAACTGCGCTGACGCAACAAAGGGTTATATTTAAACTTAAACGGTCCTTAAAAATGATCGGTCTTATCAACCTTGGGAAAGAGTGAAGAAATAGGGTCCATATATTCCGATACTATTCTGATTAATCGTCCCATCACTAATTAACGCACAACACGTGCATAAAGAAATTTCAAGCGCATGTTAATATTTTGCCGCCATATTGGTTTTCGTTTTAACTCGATCATCGGTTATCTCGATGCCATTTTTCATACCCCAACGCCGTCGACTTAACCGGTTTTGACTGTACAAGGATTGGGGGCAGTTCATTGCTTAGTTCTTTTAATAACCTTGCAGGCAATTCATCTGGGCCAGTGGCTTTGTTTATTTTTAAGTTTTTTAGGAGTGAATGTATACCTATCTCTTCTACAGTTATGTTACCTATTTCCTCCATTTTATTTAAATTTATTAAAACTTCCTTGTCGCCTGAGGCAGAGAAAAAGATGATGCAAAAGTATGTGTTAAGGATATTAGCTTTAGTCTCATTATCATTATAGGTTTTATCATTTGAGCCTTTTAGTGTGGCTATTCCTGAAGGTTCCATTTTTTTAGATTTGATAAAGGACCATAAGTTTTTATTGTTATCTTTAGAAATTAAATTGTTTATATATTCATTTTGGAGGTTTCGACTAAGTTTTTGTGTCAAGTGTTTAATCTTTAAGTACTTTTTGTGTATCCTTTTTGAATTGGTAGCCTTAAATTTCTTAAATAAGTTCTCTTTTTGTTAGCATAGCTTTTTTAATTTAAAATTGAACGAGCATTTGTTAATTTTATCTGATGTTAATTTTGTTGGAACATTCTCATCCATAATAGTTTTTAGATTTGTTTTTATATCTTTCCAAATTTCTTCTACTGTATTTGTATTAAATTTACATAGGAAATTTTGTTGAAAGTTAGCCGCTGATTGGTGTAGTTTTATGGAATTACATTTATTCCAAAGATATATTATTCTTCTAGGTATCTTATTAATTTTAGTTTTTATTGTATTGGTGACCCTAACAATATCATGGTCGGACAGTCCAGGAATTATTTTATAGTCTAACACTAGTCCTGGTCTATTTGTTAGGAATAAATCTAGTGTTTTATTTTTCCTTGTTGTTTTTTTTTACTATCTGTTCTAGGTTTAAGTTGTTTATAAAGTGTTCGTTAATATCTTTATTTGTTTGATGGTTATCAATTGTATAGTTTTTCCAATTTATACCGGGAAGGTTGAAGTCCCCCATAATCCAAATTGCAGAGTTTTTATGATTTTCTTTAATGAAATTTAATTGACTACAAAGATTTTTCATGTATTCTAGGTTAGTATTCGGTGGTCTATATATACTGCCTACAATAAGTTTAATCCGGACCTGTTAACCATAACTTAAATTAGTCAGTATTAGCTTATTACCCCGAAGTTAATTTTTTGTTGTGTTACGACAGAATATCAGAGCCAATGTGCGAGCGGCGTGACATCAAAGTGTTTTCTTAATATTCAGTTATATACATAATTTTTTTTTAAAAACCCTTAAAAAAACAAAGTTTTTTTTAATATAAATCCTTTATTTACGAGACATAACTAAAAGCATGTTCATTATAATACAATCGTACGACAATCCGAAAATCCAAAATTGTAGTTATGTCTCATATTTAAAGGATTTATAGTAAAATAAACTACTAGTCTGCCTGCTAAATTTCAGCTGGATTTGATCACGGGAAAAGGGTTATAAAAACATGTTTAACATAGACAATATAGTGTGCACCGCAAGACAGACTAGCAATTACTAGCATTTACATTTACAGATTGGGAATATATTTTTAAAAAGTATCGTCAATATAATACGCACAGCACCACGCAACAAGAAAGTATTAAAAAGGTTGTTCAATATAATACGCACCACGACACTCTAGCACAAAAATTAACATGCTACAAAGAGATAAATAGAGATAATCTAAAAATTCATTAATTTAATTACAGTACAGTAGATGGATATGAAATTTTGATAGATCATTTTTATAAATCTACTAGAAGACCCATCAAACGTTGCAACGATCTCAGTAAAAAGGAATACATATAGTTAAAAAAGGAATTACATTAAGGGCAGGTTTAACATATGAAGTTCGAAAATCTGTTCATTTCAATCAATTTCATAACAAATAAATAAATATATTTATCTATATTTCTCAATATCGTGTAAAATTGAATGGGGAATACCGTATTAAAAGTTTAGAAAAAAACACATTTAACGCCCTCAGCACCGAGGAAATCGACATGAGTTCAGTGCCCTATAGTAATTTAATATAGGCTCTTAAATTTTTATATACCGAGTTTGGTCAAAATCCAGTTATTTTCTCGTTATCTAGCACTTAAACTAATTTTTATATAGCTAATATAAGGAAAAAATACATTAAGGGGCCCCCGAGCCCATTGGGTTCAAGATGTACATTTTGAAAACCTGTTCATTTAAATTAAGTTTCATCATTGATATATTTCTCAAGTTCGTTAAAAACTGATAATATCTTAGAGTATACCAAAAAAAGACATTTTGGGCCCCCGGCCCATTCGATCTAAGATGTAAATTTCAAAATGCTGTTCATTTTAATTCAGCTTCATCATGGATATATTTCTCAAAATCGTTAAAAATAGAATGGCAAATAATATCTCAAACATATACGAAAAAAAGACATTTTGGGCCCTCAGCCCTGAACAATTGGACATTAGAAGTGCAGTGCCCTTTGTTATTTTAATATGGACTACCAAGTTGGTATATACAAAGTTTTGTTAAGATCCATTCATTTACTCAGTAGCTAACGCATAAACTAATTTTTATATTAATATTGCTCATATAAGCAAAAATGACATTAAGGGCCCGAGGGCCCATTTAGTGCAAGATGTCAAGTTCAAAACACCTTTTTATTTCAATCAATTTCATAGTGGATATATTGATCTATATTTCTCAAGATCTTTAATAATTGAATGGGGAATAAAATCTTAAACATTTATGAAAAAAGACATTTTGGACCCTCAGTCCCGAAAAAATGGACATTAGGAAATTAGTGCCCTATAGTATTTCAATATTGGCTACCAAGTTGTTATATTCAAAGTTTGGTTAAGATCCATCAATTTACCTTTTAGATAACGCTTAAACTTAAACTAATTTTTATATAGCTCATATAAAAAAAAATCATATTATGGGCCCCCAGCGCCTCATGAGTGTTCAATTTTGCAACAAAAGTAGCCAGTGACCATCCCAGGAGCGTAACTCAAAAGTCTCCAAAAGTTTCATGGCGTTCGGATGAATGGTTTAGTCAGCTATAAAGGACATACATACATACTTTGTTTTTTATATATAGAATATAGATTATAATATTAAATATTATAATTATAAGTTATAATAAAATATTTCCCCGGGGCATTGTGCTAGCCACAAAATCCCTTGCTCGTTAGTGGTGGCTAAATAAAACTTGTGAACGCTACTTCAACTTCACATGCCCCATAGTCATAGCCTCATAGCCCATAGCCATAGTCCGTCATGGACTGGAAAGGGGGTTTATTTATAATAAAATATTCAAAATATAAAATAAGGTGACCCGTCAAAACGGCCCTGACATAACGGCAACGGCCCAGTCAAAATGGCCCCAGACAAATTGTTAACAATTTTCAACAAAAACTTTAATTTTTTTTTCATTTTAAGCTTTTGTCAAATTTTTCACCCTTAAATAAAGTGGTAAAATTGTAAAATTATATCTTGTGATGTTATTAATACATTGTTTCTTGTCAACAAACAGCCGCGATTGGTACCATTTTGCGAAAAGTAAAGGCCGATGCAGCTCGTCTCGAAGTTCGAGTCATCCAGCATGAATACTAGTCGTCTCGAAGTTTTAATTTTAATATAAAAAATAGACAACTAAACCTAACCCTGACCCTAAAACTAATAATTACAATTTAATTGTAATTATAAGAATACCCTAAAACTAATAATTACAATTTAATTGTAATTATAAGAATGTTAAATTGATTTAATTAATTTCGAACTTCGAGACGAGCACTAAAACTATCGATGCTTCGAACTTCGAGACGAGCAGCCACTTCGAAAAGTAAAAGTAAAGGCTAAATTAAAGGCTATTAAATTAAGTTTAACTATTCAAAGACTATTGTGATGGCATTATTATTGTTTATTATTAGTATTAGCAAATCCTGAAACTGAATAGGTGAGTAAAAAAATACGAATTTAATATTTGATTGGACATATTACTTTTACTCCATCTATTAGTCCGGGGCCGTTTTGTCGGGGCAGTTATGTCGTGGCCGTTTTGTCGGTGAACCCATAAAATAAAGTTAGTCTATACAAAATATTAGTCAATATATTATAAACACACTTTTTTTTCTAATATTTCGCACTGTATTTGGTATTCGTCACTTAGCGTCTGTAATTTTTGTAACGATCGTCTGTCGGTGAAATGTTCATTGAGAAAAGAAACTAGGTAGTTATTTTTCCTGGAGGCTGCCATTTTGTTGCAGTCGTACTGCATGGTAAATTAAAAAATAATTCTGGCTAAATATTTTGTTTTGTTTCATGTTTATTCGTTTTATCTTATCTTATCTTATCTGTTTACAGATGCTCCTTCTATACAGAAGATTATTGCGTCCTACGCTTATCTATGGTTTGTGTTTAGTCCTGCATTTTTATTAGAGATTTAAATGTTGATAAAGTGTTGGTTTTCCTGGATTCTTCAGACAACCCATTCGTTTTATGCCATAATTTAGCAGTAGACAAATTTCCTGAGACATACTATTAGGCACTTTGACAAAAAAATCAAAATAGTCAGATCTCAATCAAACCTAAACAATTAGAAAGAGCTTGAAAATTGCAATTGCAATATTACTATTACAAAGATTTTTTTTAATTATTTTTTTTTAAATTTAAAAGCATGTAAAGAGAATCAAAATGTTGACGCAAAGCATTAATTCAATTTGAAGTCAACAGAAGTATCTCTACCCCCCTCACTCTACCCCCCCTCACTCTACCCCCCTCACTCTATCCCCCCTCACTCTATCCCCCTCACTCTACCCCCCTCACTCTACCCCCCTCACTCAACCCCCCTCACTCTACCCCCCTCACTCTATCTCCCTCACTCTACCCCCCTCACGCTATCCCCCTCACTCTATCCCCCTCACTCTTTCTCCCGCTCTCTATTCCCCTCCCCCTTCTCTCTCTCTCTCTCTCTCTCTCACTCACTCTCTCTCTCTCTCACTCACTCTCTCTCTCTCTCACACTCTCTCTCTCTCTCTCTCTCTCTCTCTCATGTGAGCGCCTTCGCTTGTAATATTTCATTTCCTGTTGAACAAAAAGTGCCATAAGCTTTTATTTTTATGTTCGCAGACACGCTATTAAGACCAGGGGCATCACTATGGGGTGACACCATCTGAAAAGGGGGGGGGGCACAAATAATCTTACTGTGTATGATTTCATGTCAAAAAAAGAAACGAATTTTTTTTTATCTAGAAAAAAAGTTACGAAATACAATGAAATACGTTAAACGTGAAAACTAATTAATAAAAAAATATCAGTTAACAAGCAATAATAAAACAGTCACAATGAAATAGAATAAAACAAATTAGAAAAGAAAAAAACAGCCACACCGGAGAGAGAATTAAAAAGGCTGGAAATGAAAGAGGTGGTGTCTTTAGTTTTAAATGAAATTAAGCCAACTGGGCTTTGACATACCGACACATGGAGTTAGCCGGTGAGACGAACCCCACCTCCCTACCCCCTCTCACAAAAAATCAAAATATGGGTTTTCTTTGTTGCGTTTTTTTTTAAATTTATTTTAAGAGTAAAATTATGTATTAAATGTCATTGAGTTAATATATTTGTTTTATTTATATTTATAAAAAGCGTGTATACCTATGTTAATATAATGTACTCTAAGAAACTTAATTTCCTGTGAGTATAGGTACTGTAATATCCTTTAACACGAATTTATTTTCACACGAAACATTTCAGTCTTATCAATTTCGTATGAAATTATTTTCAGTTTTTCACTGATAGATCGCTTGATGCGTACGTTCGGCAGCCGAAGTAAAGTTGATTTTGAACTACGCCAATCAGAATCGTACCTGCGCAACTGCAGCGACGAATTTTTAACGTTGAAAAACGTCTGGTTTGACCATTATATAACATATTGAAGATATACTGTTATATTCGAGTATTTTGTCTGCAATTCCTAATTCCAGGTTCTTGCAGAAATAAAGGTAATCAAGTGAATCCTTTATTTAATTTTCTTAATAGAGGGAACGATAGTGAGAATTTACTCTAATTATTTTTTGAGTCAAAATGCCACGTCTTACCTTTTCCTGATTAAATAATTCTTTAGTAATGATTGCCTTTAATTTCGGAAGTTACAAAAGTGAGCCAAATTACACTTACATTTTGGACACGTTCAAAAATTAGACGAAATTATTATTATTATTTTATTTTTTTTTGTAAATAATAAATGTTCTTTAAGTATGACAAACAAGACTTAAACTTTTTTTAAAAAAATCATTCAATTAACTGATAAACTATTTTTTAGTTCAAGGCTTGTCTGAGACATATGTTGGGAACATTTTCCTTGTTTTAATTGTTGTCACATGACATTAAAGAGCGCACGATGAAAGAGCGATGACAAATGGGCGCAAACATAAGAGCGCTATCCCTCGTTGTTAGTCCATCTTGAAACATTAGCATCTATTAGAACAATCACCTCCAATCTTTATCTGCGCTCTTTTGTTGTGTGCTATTTTATGAGTAACCGTCAGGAAACTAATTAGTAAGTAACACCAGAGGCGTCACTAGGGGGGGGGGTGCGGACAGCACCGGGTGACACCATCACAAATGGTGATCTAGATCTGATCAGATCAAGCGCCATCAATGAAGAAGCAGCCATGTTTTATGCTGTTCAACCCAAAAGTTTGATATCTGCGACTGAATAAGAATTACTAGTGTCCATTCCAAGATTGTCCACTTTTTAAGATGAGTTGTCAGAGGGAGAGCTTATTGTTATTATTATTATTATTATTTGGAAATAGAAAGGCTGAGTAGACACCTGAATATAGCGGAGATTGATCTCGAAAAAGCCAAAAATTGGTCCGTGCTTGACGTTTTGAAATTCATAGCTGGATGGAACTTTGTAGATTTTACAGGCCAGGAAAGCTAAGTTCTGATTTTGTTGAGATTTAATATTTGCATTATAATTTGAATTATTGCATATTATTCGGATAATTTCTGATTGTGAAAACCCAATACAAAATAGTAAAACCTTATCTCATTTGAGGTTTATTGAAATGGTTGGTTATTTAAAGTAATGTAAAATTGGTAATGTGATGTAAGAGCAAATTTTGATGGGGCGTAATTAATTTGTAAGTTTGTCAAATTTAAAATATTAATTTAATATAACAGAAGTACTTAAAATTTGATGTTAAAATAAAAAAAAGTAACAATTTGTTCTATGTAGTTCTTAGTTTATTTCTTACAATCTTTTACCTACCGACCTTGAAACCAGTTTTTCTTCTACTGCATTGTAAATATTGGACCTACATTTACAAACGTTACTAAAGGTTCTGTATGTTCCCGGTATATGACACTGAGGGGATCTATAGGTTAAGTCTTAAGGAGGTGACACAGTGAGCTACCGCGCCGGGTGACACCAACCCTGGTGACGCCTCTGTTCGCTATCATAATGACGTTGTCTGGGAAATTAAAACAAGCCAGAGAGACTAGTGAAGGACAAAGATGGCAACACCGTACAAAACGAGGAGCAACGGAGAGGCTGTTGGAAAGAGCACTTTGAAAAGCTTTTAAACAAACCAGAGCCAAGAAACCCACCAGGCATCCAACCAGCTGATAATGACCTGCTAATTGACTGGAATATTCCTACCAAAGAAAAGATTACCAGGGCCATTAAACAACTTAGAAATGGAAAGGCTGCAGGACCTGATGGCTTCCCAGCAGAGGCACTGAAGGCGGACTTGGAACCCCGTGTGGAAATTTTACACCCCATGTTCATAAAGATATGGGAGAAGGAGCAAGTTTCTTCTTATAGGAAAGAGGGATACCTCATCAAGATCCCAAAGAAAGGTGATTTGAGCTCCTGCTCCAACTACCGAGACATCACATTGCTGTGCATCCCAGGCAAGGTTTTCAACCGTGTGCAGCTCATGAGAATGAAAAATGCTGTAGACCCTCTGCTGCGCGACCAGCAAGCTGTCTTCCGCAAAGTAATGGGGGTGAGACTGCAATCAGGCTTTTAAAAAGGTAAATGCATAAAATAAAAACAGGGTATTAGTAGGCCTGACAGGACGTAACACAACAGCGAACGTCAGTGGGGTCGCAATGGGGACTAAAATGGGACCCAGCTATGCATGCTTGTTCATGGGCCATTTCGAGCACAGAGTGGAACAAGAATACACTGGTCGCCTCCCCGAATTTTATAAAAGATACATTGATGACGGCATTGGGGTCACTCATATGGAGAGGAGTGAACTTGACACGTTCATCAGCTTTGTTGATTCTTTTCACCCCTCCATTAAGTTCACTCACACGATTTCCGAACTATCGGTTAATTTCCTGGACATTACTGTAACTCTCCAGAAGAACCACCTCCTCACTTCGGCCTACTTCAAACCTACGGACAGTCACTCTTACCTACTCTATCCCTCGTCTCATCCCAAATCCTGTAAGGATTCTATTCCATTTTCACAACTCCTTCGCCTCCGTAGGCTGTGTCAATCTAATGAGGACTTTTTGGAAAAGGCGTTGGAAATGGTGGAGTTTTTTAGACAAAGGTCTTACCCTGAAGCTATACTTCAATCTGCACTTCAGCGAGTTAAAAACTTCACTCGTGCCGACGCATTTGTATCACGCTCCAGTGATAGTAATGAAAGGAGCAAATTGGTGCTCACATACCATCCCCACAACATCAGAGCAAAGGAAATATTTGTGAAAAATCGCACCATCCTCCTCGCGGACCCTGAGACAAACAACATATTTTCCACCCCACCCCTCATTGTATTCAGGAGGGACAGAAATCTGCGAGACCTATTGGTTCGTAGCCGTCTGCTTATTCCGTCCTCCCATCTGGGCACTAAGCCATGTGGTCGTAATCGCTGCAAGACATGTCCCTTTGTTACCCAGACGGACCAGATTGTCTTCCCTAAGGGGACATTCAAGATTAGGAATGGCTATCTTTGTACTAGCCGCAATGTGGTCTACACCATTGTGTGTAAGCGCTGTCCTTTGAAGTACATTGGTGAAACGGGGAGGTTACTCTCTTGCCGTATCGCGGAACATGTACGGGCCATTAAACAAGACAAACAGTGTCCTGT
Source organism: Ampullaceana balthica (assembly GCA_944989445.1). Classification (NCBI taxonomy): domain Eukaryota; kingdom Metazoa; phylum Mollusca; class Gastropoda; family Lymnaeidae; genus Ampullaceana; species Ampullaceana balthica. Next base: position 419,918 of record CALYLW010000772.1, on the reverse strand, counting down.
CTCCCGACACTTCAATGGACGGGACCACATGGGCGTCGATGACATGTCTGTCACCACCTTGGTTTCTTGTACAAACACACCCGGCCGGGTCAGTCTGGAGAATAGACTAATCCATGAATATGGGACTCTTACACCACATGGGATCAACGTTGTGTTCGCACTGACAAGCTGATTGATTGGCCACACCCACCCTTTCCTTTCCTATTTAAGCTCTTACTTTTCTCTCCTTGCTTTATCTTTACTGGACTACTTGGATTTCACCGCAGCTAAGTGTTTTTTCTATTATTTCGTTTTATTCGTTTCATTTGTGTACTATTTGTCCGTTGAAGAAGGCTCTTTGCCGAAACGTTCGCTGTTGTGTTACGTCCTGTCAGGCCTACTAATACCCTGTTTTTATTTTATGCATTTACCTGTCTTCCGCAACTTGAGATCCTGTACTGATCATATTGCAACACTGCATGCGCATTATTCTAGAACAGTCCGTAGAGTTGAACTCGCCTCTCTATCTCAACTTTGTTAATTATGAAAAAGCCCTTGACAGTGTTGTAAGGTAAATTCTCTGGAGTTTGTTAAGACACTATGAGGTTCTGCAGAAGATCACGGATATAACACTCATGAAGGGATGACCTGCCGAGTTATCCATGGACAACAGGTGACAGATGCTTTCCGTGTGAATACTGGTGCGAGGCAAGGATGCTTGCTGTTAGCATTCCTGTTATTGTTGGTCATTGACTGGGTGATGAAAAGATTGACACAGCAGGAAAGGAATGGCATCCAATGGACTTTTGTGATCAACTTGATGACCTTGACTTTGCTGATGATCATGACCTTCTTTCACATACCCAACAACAGATGCAGGAGAAAACAAACATTGTTACAGCTACTTCTACTAGCATGGGTCTTAATATACACAAAGGGCAGTGAAGTCCTCAAGGTTAATGCCACCAGCACAGCCTTCATGGGGCCGTCCATAAATGACGTCACACACCTACCGGAGGAGGGGGGTCACACATTTGTAACGATGTGTGGCGAGGGGGGGTATGTAAGAAATGTGACGTCACCTCAAAATTCGCAACTTTAAATAAAAACTCCACTTAAATATCTGATTGCTTAAAATTTATTTAATGGCGTTTTACATGACTTCACGAGTGTTACGAAATTAGAGTGTAGCCTTACACTAAAAACATACTTAAATGACAAAAAGCGATTTAAAACATGCTCGACTTTCAAATTGAAATTGCGACTTTTATTGGAGGGGGGGGGCGCAAAGTTCAGGTGGTTGAGTTAACGCGTTGACACCACCCGTCCATGTCCACACCCCCTTCCCCCAGTTTTAAAGCCAGGGGAGATAATTTCGGTTTCAGTCTGTAAATGTTTGTCACTTTTGAACATAATCAATACTTTTAGTTATGTCTCATATATAAGGGATTTATTGTCAAAAACTTTGTTTTTAAATCCCTTATATTAACTTCACCACCGTCTCTGTCTTGGGCCCGCCCGCGAAAAAACAAAAGTCGAAAATGACCCACTTCTATTGAAGCCATCGAGCTGAAATTTGGCACACGGACCCGTGTCACCTAACAATGCATCGTATCAAAATTTCAGATCGATGGAACGTAACTTAATTAAATTAATGCATTTTTAGCTTATCTATATAAACTATATGTAGCGGTCGCTATTGCTTACATTTTACAGGTCACTTGACTTCAGGCCAGCCACCGGTGAACACATCTCGTGTTTAAACCAGGTAAACCACCTGGAGTTGAGCTAACGCGTTGACGCCACCCGTCCATGTCCACACCCCCTCATCCCTTCCCCCAGTTTTAAAGCCAAGGGAGATAATTTCGGTTTCAGTCTGTAAATGTTTGTCGCGTTTGCACATAATCAATACTTTTAGTTATGTCTCATATATAAGGGATTTATAGTCAAAAACTTTGTTTTTACGGGGTTGTTTTATTTACTTTTGTTTTTCCGCCCTCCCGACCAACCGACCGCGAACCCAAGACAGAGAGAGAGAGAGAGAGAGAGAGAGAGAGAGAGAGAGAGAGAGAGAGAGAGAGAGAGAGAGAGAGACGGCGGTGACGCTAATATAAGGGATTTAATATAAAAAAAAAGACCAGTAAAAACAAAGTTTTTGACTATAAATCCCTTATATATGAGACAGAACTAAAAGTATTGATTATGTTCCAACGCGACAAACATTTACAGCCTGAATCTGTCTTAACTTTCCTTTGCTTTATAACCCCTGGGGGCGGGTGGGAGGGGGAAAGATCTGGTCACCTATCGCTGGACCGAGCTCAGCGTGACACGTCAAATGTAAACAAAAGCACGCGGGTACTTCGATGGGTCGCGTCAAAGCGTCAACTCAAACTCTCACGTGGACAAAAACAATAACGAACCGTGAATTTGAATTACATACGTTATATCAGGATAAACTAAAAATGCATTAATTTAATTACGGTACGTTCGATCGATGTGAAATTTTGATACGATGCATTGTTAGGTGAGACGGGTCCGTGTGCCAAATTTCAGGTCGATCGGATCACGGGAAATGGGTCATTGTTGACTTTTGTTTTTCCGCCCGCCCATGAGATGACGACAGCCAGAGACGGCCGTGAAGTTAATATAAGGGATTTAATAAAACAAACACGTAAAAACAAAGTTTTTGACTCTAAATCCCTTATATATGAGACATAACTAACAGTATTGATTATTTTCAAACACGACAAACATTTACAGACTGAATCTGTCTTAACTCAACTTTGCTTCATAACCCTAGGGGGGGGGCGGAGGGGGGAGGGGTGGGTGGGAGGGGGAGATTGGAAAAGTGTGGTCACCGATTCGCTTGACCGAGCTCAGCCTGACACGTAAAATGTAAACAAAAGCACCCCGGTACTTCGATGGGTCGCATCAACGCGTCAACTCAAACTTTCACGTGGAAAAAAAACAATAATAAACAGTGAATTTGAATAACATACGTTATATAAGGATAAACCAAAAATGCATTAATTTAATTACGGTACGTTCGATCGATCTGAAATTTTGATACGATGCATTGTTAGGTGAGACGGGTCCGTGTGCCAAATTTCAGCTCGATCGGATCACGGGAAGTGGGTCATTTTTTACTTTTGTTTTTCCGCCCGCCAAAGACAGAGAGAGATGATGACAGAGACGCCGGTGAAGTTAATATAAGGGATTTAAAAATTTCAGCTCGATCGGATCACGGGAAGTGGGTCATTTTTTACTTTTGTTTTTCCGCCCGCCCAAGACAGAGAGAGATGATGACAGAGACGCCGGTGAAGTTAATATAAGGGATTTAAAAATTTCAGCTCGATCGGATCACGGGAAGTGGGTCATTTTTTACTTTTGTTTTTCCACCCCCCCCAAGACAGAGAGAGATGATGACAGAGACGCCGGTGAAGTTAATATAAGGGATTTAAAAATAGCTATTAACACCGGAATATTTTTTTTTGTTGTTGTGGATATAGGCCAGATGGCCTTTTTAATGTAGTTTAAATTTTTTTATTTCAATTAACTTTAAAATCCACTAAAAGAATACACATATATTAATTTATAAATTAAAATTAAAATTCTATTACAGAAAATTCACTTAATTTGATAACATTGCTGATAATTTAAGTATTTGAAATAAAAAATCAATTTTAGTTTAATAGCACCTGGCAAATTACTCAGGAAGTTGTCGCAGAATGAATCAGAGAGCGCTTTCCGATAAAATAAAGATTATTCAAGAAAGCTAAAACACTACATGTTTAATTTAAAATATAAATAAGTCCTTTGGATTGATTAGCTTTTTTAAACGAGTCAACAGGAAGGTAGCCTTATTATTTTTATATAAATAATTAAATTACTAGCGTACATTGTTTAACTCTGTAATATTTTATCTGTACTGTATGTAACTATGAACTATGTGAATGTGCTGGGGCTAGTCTAGGCCTAGGGCTAGGGGCAGTTAGGGGATACCGGGATAGTATCTAGTTGTAGGAATATTACTGTCTAATTAATTATTTATTATTATCATGTAATTATTTTACCCATTTAGCATTCATTACACAAATCACATGCTTTTATTTAATTGGTAATCCTGCAGTTTCTACATGTATTGTTATTTCATTGGCCCTATTTAGTATTTAGTTAATTTAGTCCTATTATTATTACTATTAACTAGGGCTGTTAACGATTAATAAATTTAATCGTTAACTTTTGAAAAATTAACGATTAATTAATTGTTAATTTTGATTAAAGCCATAAATTGAAATTTATGGTTTCTTAAGTACCTAACATTTATTAAAATACTTGTCGAAAATCGAAATAACACTGATACTGATTGTCTTTATAATATTTATATGACATCTTTTAATAAAAAACGCAAACAGTAACAGACAAGTGTATAGTATTGACATTATTTGGTTCAAGTGATGAGCAGGTCTTATTGATTATTGACAATATAACCAGCCAAGCTGAAAAATCGTTCACATAGTCACATAGCTTACTTTAGATTGTCTCAGCTGAAGTTTCCGATACTGTAATGGATGTTTGGTTTGCAGGTGATATGTAAGCAAAATGTTAGAACCATGGTAGCAATGTTTCTTTTAAGCAGCGCGGCTGCGCTGATATTTGACCAACGCCACGCAGGAGTTTAGAATCACAGCGCAGCAAATTTGGTAAAATATTGCACAAAAAATGGACGTTGTGCAACTATGCACACACGTTTTTTTAAACTTTGCACACGGACCAACAAAGCTTAGATTAGAGGAAGCATTGCATGGTAGGAAAACGATTTCTCTCAATGGACACAATAACCTTTATCAACATTTTGAACATTCACGCCAGTCAATAGTTTAAAACCAAAATCAAAATGTTAGTGTAATTAGTAATTGTCCGGAAATTAGTTTATATTTATTGGCCAAAATATTTTACTTTTTGACTTCCAGTACATTTATAAGTGGTGGGTTGATTAATCGTTAAAAAAATTAATAGTTAAAATTTTAAACGATTAATCGAGAAATTAATCGTTAATTTTTGCAGCCCTACTATTAACATTAACAAAGTGTCTGCTGATATGACAACATAGCAGCAGACAATTCGACGGGATGTTGCTAGTGCTACGACTAGTCGTAACACTAGTCAGGAAACTGTTTCCTGGCTAGTGCTACAACTAGTCGTAAAAATTATGCTATGTCATGTGCTTACAGTTACGACTAAAGACTAAAGCTGTATTTTAATTATGCTAATACTAATACTAAACATTAGTTCTCACAATCAAATTTCATGATTACTAGGTAAGCCGATTAATGAATTTTAAAGGTAAAAAATTTGATTGGTGTCCATTTAATTTAAAAAACAAAAAGTTATAATTTAAAAAAAATCGTAATCTGACATGACTCGACATGAGCTTCGCTAGGTGAAGTGATAGTGTGGCGGATGGACAATAGTTTGTTGTTAAAACCAATACATGGTTCTAATCCCGATTTCGGCAAATTTAAAAAAAAATTAATTTACAAAAATTATTTTAAAAAAAAACCATGAGTGTGCTGATAATTGTAATTTTTTTACTTCTTATTCTGAAAAGCGAATACATTGATTAAATATATTTAAATAAATTTAGATTTTAGAATTAATACACACATATCAAATAAATAAGCCCAGATCTATTAATATCGTATTATATATGCGTATAAAATATTATGAAGAGTTTGTTAAGATATTATTATAGCGACTTAGTTTTTCAGAAGTGTTTACTGCTAAGAGTACTAAGACTAGTTGTAGCAAGTATTACCACTAGTCGTAGCACTAGCAACATCCCGATGAATTGTCTGCTGCTATGACTTGTAACAATACAAAATAATTTTATTACTACGACTAATTGTAGCAGAAGTTTCCTACATCCTAGTATTAAGCTGAAATTTTGCAGACATTATCATCATGGATTTCTGAAGGCAATGCAATACCTGAATCAATTATAAATTTGTTTATTTATTACATTGTGTTTATGATATAGAATATAAATTACATGTTGCTAGTGAATATTGAGCACTTTTTGTGCACCTGGCACACCTTGTATATATTGATAGAGAAAGCCAAAAGGAAAGAGACACACAACAGAAACCAAGAGACAAGAGAATATGCAAAAAGAAATACCACAAGAATTGAGCCTAGAGGAAAAAAGAGGCATGATTGGAGAATCTAAATTGGTCATACTGGCGCCTGTGTGATTATTATGCATTGTACCTGCCTTAAGCCAGCCCTGATAAAGTATATTCTATACTTTAAATATCATTAGCAACCCACACATTCATTTTAAGTCTTTAAAATGTTCAGTTTTTCCAGGTAGCAGGAAAAAAGAAATTCCTCCCATGGAGAAAAAACATTTTAAAAAAATGTTTTTGAAAAATGATTTTACTTATTATTTATTAACTTTATTCTTTAGAATGTACATGTCATGGACAGTTTCCTAGAATGTACATGACATGGATAGTTTCCGTCAGAATCCCCATGTCTGTTACTGTTAGCTTGATTACACTGTTCATGATCCACAGAGTCAGCTGCACTCTTCAACCTAACTTTTTGAAAATGTCCAGAAATAGACTGATATTACTAGTAACTTAGCTAGTATATATTTTCACAGGAAGTACCTCTACTATTATTAACATTTAATGCCCCAGAAGGTTTTTGCAAAACGTCCCCCTCAGTCCCGGAAGGATTTCCCGTTAATTGCAATCAACTGGCTATGAAATTATAAAAATTGCGTAAAATGTAAATGTATTTATATTAAGGTTGTTAAGACCGCTCGTTTTTGAGGACCGGTTAACCTTTCAAAAAAAGACCGGTTAACCGGTTAGCCGCCCCGTATTTATGCAATTTATACTATGTTTAGTGCACCAACAAGAGAATGGATCAAATTTTCCCATCGCGTCGTTTGATTTGACATCAAAGAGCCCGTGATGTACCGACTCTAGTGTTGCTGTCAAAACAGCGAATTCAAAAAAAAATAAAAAATCCCCAACAAAGAATTAAACTGTAATGATATTCAATTTTTATGTAATAATAGTATTAAAACGGCATATTATAAATTGTTGTCAAGTCAGTTTGTTTTTGAGGACCTGTTAATCATTTTTAAAAAAGCCCGTTTTACTGAAAAGAATATTATTATTATTAAGAAAACGCTTTGATTTTGATGTCACGGTCGCTCGCGTGTTGGCTCTGGTATTCTGCCGTAACACAACAAAAAATTAACTCCGGGTAATAAGCTAATATACCACGTAATAAGCTAATATACCGACTAAATGAAGTTACGGTTAAATAGTCCTGATAAAACGGAGTAAAACAGTGCTAATAAGATGGAATTTATTTAAATTAAATACCATATTATGTTTCACTCGTCAACTGGCCAGAATTATTGAATTTCGCCGCGCACACGATGACAATAGGGTGGGGTTTAGGTGGGGTTGAGCTACACTCGCCATTTCCAAGGCATGCTCTGACTCAATTTAACTCTTTCGATGCGGAACAACTCACACTGCGTTCATCCGCCGTGCTCAAAAGCACGGACCAACGCACTGTGCGTTGTTTCACTATCATGTTTGTTTCTTTGCTATTTCTCTGTTAAACTTTTTAAGAGCTATTTTTAAATTAGATTTTAACAAAGAAGAGTGGTACTTCCTTGTTTATGAACGAAGGCGAGGTGTATTTGCTATCGTTTGAATCATTATTTAATTAATTTTCTTCGCTTTTTTTTGTTTATCAATACTGTTGCTATGGCTACCAGGCCCTGTGGAGATGGTAAACTTCCTAGACGATTTACAGCTGAACAAGCCATGGAAATGTTTCATAATATTTCTATTGATAGTGACGAGGACTAAATCATGATTCCGATAGCAGTGTGGTTTCAAATGATTTTAGTAGTAGTAGTGAAGAAGATGAGCCACAAACTAGAACAAAAGCTATTCCTTTACTACAATCATGCATGGCTACATCCAAGGGTAAAGGAAAAAAAGAAGATGACTACAGATGAAACTATTGTTGGAAATAAATAAGTAGAAGAATGAGAATGGATCCAAGCAAATATTGGTGATCAAACTACAAACAATTTTATTTTTTCCCCACATAAAGATCCTGGATTCAACAAAGACATACTATCTGAAAATTGTTCACCACTGGATTGTTTTATACAACTTTTTGATGATGAAGTGATTGATATTGTCATAGCATGTATAAAATAGCTATGCGGAGAAAAAATGAAACAGAACACCCCATTGAGGAGGCGCTTAGGTTTCAAAACTGGAAACCAGTGTCAAGTACCATATATATAAATTCATCGCTATCTCTCTGGCTATTGGAATGAATAAACGTCCCAGTCTCCAGGACTATTTTTCAACCACAGATATTTTCAAACTCCCCTTTTTATAGTGAATTATTTAGCAGAGACAATTTTTAATTCTATACTCATCCATGTTGCACTGTGGCCACCCTGATGCAGAGGGTAAAAGCAAAATTGAGCCATACATCAACAAACTGTTACAAAAATTTAACCCGCATTCACGCCTACCAAAATGTGTCCAGTGTCCATTGATGAAATGATAGTTGGCTTCAAAGGAAGATGGCAGTATAAACAATATAACCCATCAAAACCTTATAAATACCACATCAAAAGTTTTGGTCTAGTGGATAGTGCCACTGGATATGTGGTAAACCTTCTGTCTTATTATGGTAAAAATACTTCTTTGATCCTGACGCTGATGTTAATGGAGGCCAAGCAGTTCAGATTTTCCAGACATTACTTCATGCTATTGGCAAAGGATACCATGTATTTGCAGACAGATTCTACACTACTATGAACTTAGTAGAATATCTGACAGAGAAAGAGATTTACTACACTGGGACTTTCCAAGGTAATAGGCGGCGATTCCCAAACAATTAAATTCATTAAAAATAAAACACATGAGTCAAAATACTGGAAAACTCCAGAAGGCCAAAAAATGGTGTTGCTTGGAAAGACAAAAAAGCAAAGAAACCAGTCTTTTGGTATCTACCAGAGCTGAAGCTGGAGATATGCTTGTGAAAAATAAGACAAAACCATCAGCAATCAATTCTTACAACAGTATATGAATGGATGTGATCTTGCTGATCAAAAGTTGGATATTATGGGATGCAAAACAGAAAGACATCAAAGTGGTGGAAAAAACTCTATCACTGGATTATGGAAATAGCTTGCTCAAATGCTCACATACTTTATGTGTTGAGTCACCTGAAGCTCGCATGAGTCTGAAAAAATTCAAAATACAGCTGATAGATTCTTTGTGTTTGGAAGCATCGTCAATTATGCCAGCCGAAGAAAAGGCAAGGAAAATGCCTTTGCCAAGCCGTCCAAGGGCTAACCCAATCCAAAGGTTGGAAGGGGGAAGGCATTTGATAGACTATGCAAAAGACAGGCGGTGCAGAGTGTGTAGTACCTCAACTAAGCCAGCCAGGAAACATTTTATCTGTATGGACTGTCCTGAACAACCGCACCTACACCCCAAAGACTGTTTCAAGAAATGGCACACTGTGGCCAAATTATGAATCAAAGAACAATATGTAAATAGATTTTTAAAAAGTTTTCTGCATCAGTGTAAATATTCATCTGATTAAATTACTGAGTATAAATGTGTAAAATTTTAATTTTTAAAAATCTTTAGCTACATTATGAGACATAATTCAAAATTAATTTTTGTGTTTCTTTTGTACATTTATAAACATAAAAATGCCTATTTGTGTTACATATTTGATTTTTGCATTAAATTGTAATGATTTTATGGAGCACTAACATAAATTTGCCTTCTGAGAATTTTTGTTCTCTTAAATTTAGTGATTTTTTTGGTCATATTTTCACATTTTTAGTTTCTTTTGTGTTAGTTTTTTTTATTTAACCAAAGAAATAAGTTTAAAATGCATAGTCCATTCAATTACCTTTCATTTGATACCAAATTTATCCCTATAAGCCTAAAAATAATATGTTAAATATTTTTTTAAAAACCCAACCTCTCACTTTTTTTTTACTTTGAAAATAATGTACATTTTTTTCGTTAAAAAAATTCCGCAGCGAAAGAGTTAAAAAGAAAAAAATGTTCCTTCCCCCAACCCACTGTAGATGTATATCAGTGGGGGATTGGAGGGAAGGTGTCTCTTCTCGCGGTCTTGTATTGGTATGTCAAAGCAAGAGGCTTCCTTTTATATAAACATCAAAGACCTTTCAAGCCTTCTAGCCTCCCCCCCCCACCACCCTCATTATCCCTAACTAGTAAACTCCGTAACTTGTCGCCCCCCCCACCCCCCGTCCCTTTGAGTTGACCGTGGTTCTCATGAAGCTCTCATACAGTGCCTCAACAACTAAGCAAATTAAAATAATTTAAAAAAAACACTCCTTAGACGTAGGCGAAGTAGACTAATAGTGATGACATGTATATTATTTAGATACCGGAATAGGGAGAAAGCGATTTGAAGTCAACTCAACACAACAAAAACGAACTCCGGGTAAAAAGCTATTACGGGCTTATTGAAGTTGCGGGGGGCTTATTGAATTTGCGGTTAACGATCCTGATTAAATAGGACCGGTCCTGATCTGAGGACCGGTTAACCGTTAACAACCTTAATTTATATTATTATTTTCATACTTACATCATTTTTTGGGATAAGAATGGTTATTTTACGTATCCAAAAGATCATGAGTTTAATACTATTTTTACCTGTAGTTTAGTACTATTATTTTTACAATAACGTATAGCGAAATCATATTTTTTAAAAACAACATAAAACAACCAAAAAAACGTCACGAATCGAGCGATAATACTAGCGAGGTCAACGGCCCGCCATTGCCAGAAGTCGACTAAAGCTTCTCTCACTAAATGAAGAATTTCTACTTTCTATAATTTCATTACTAAAGAGAGTGCTATCGAGGCGCGCATTACAGCGCTTTGGCATTTGAGACAAGACGCGCATTACCGCGCTTTGGGGCATTAAACGTTAAGATAGACTCTGACCCAAGACCTAGTTAGAAATGCTGTCTAAAGCTAATCTTGTCTGATTTTAAATTGCAGGTTAGTTGTCATCAAAATGTCAGGGATTGCCCTAGGACGTTTAGGTGAAGAAAGAAAAGCATGGCGTAAAGACCACCCATTCGTAAGTTTGTTACAAGATTTTAAAATAAAATTGTTTAGTTTTCTCACCTCATACAAGATGGGATGAAGAATCCTAGAAATGAAAATTTACTAAGGGCCTATCATCTTTTCTTATCTATTACAGACGCTCCTTCCATACAGAATAAGGTTGTTAAGACAGCCCCGCTCCTATTTGAGGACCCGTTAACAGTTCAAAATAAGACCGGTTAACTGGTCCATATTTTTTGTTTATTTATGAGAATTATCAGGAAAATGAATCAAATTTTCACCTCTCTGTATCAGAGGGTGACATCAAAGCGCCTGTGATGTCACGTCCATTTATGTCCATCAACTTAGCCAATTAAAAGAAATAAGAAATAAACAGTGATGAGTAATAGAATTTTTTATTTTTATGTATTAAAGTGACATATTATCAAAGGTTGTAAAGACAGTTTGTTTTTTAGGACCATTTATAACCGTTCTAAAAAAAAGGACCTGTTTTAACAGACTGATAGCAGTAGCAAGGTATTTTTCCTTAGTTTTAAAACCCACAGAGAGAGTAACACATTTAACTCGCCTCGTCTGTTGGTGACATTTTGTTTACCTCTCTTGTGTGATGCATGTCAACTTGGTAGATTAAAAGAAAAATTGAAAGAAAAAAAAGGATAAAAAAACTTGTGAGCTTATGGAGTAAAGAGTGATGAAAATATGGGATTTTAAAAAAATGTACATTCTTTTTCAATCATCAACTTGTCGGAATTACTGTATTTTGCAAAGCACAAGACGACCCCCTACTTTTCCTGTTGAAATAAATAAATAATAAATTGATTATTTATATAGCGCTGTATCCCAATAAGGAACTGGGCTCACAGTGCTTTACATGAAAGAAATAACATACCTATAAGTAGGGATCTACCGATATGCCTTTTTGCCGATATTACCGATATTTTTTTTTCCGATATGAGTATTTGTTCGGACAAAAACCAGCGGTATTATTTGATGACGTCATTATTAAATTTATCACTCGTAATTATTTATCTTTTATATTAGGGGTCTACCGATAAGCATTTTTGCCGATTTTACAGATATTTTTTCCCGATATGAGTGCCGATATGAGTATTTGTTAGGACAAACATAACAGCGGTCATATTTGATGACGTCATTCTTAAATTTATCACTCGTAATTATTTATATTGTATAATTAAGGGGTCTACCGATATCCAGTTTTGCCGATATTACCGATTTTTTTTCCCGAAACGAAGTTTCCGATGTGTTTACAAGTTCCAGATTATGACCTACATAGGACTCATAACAAAACTAACTGTCCTTTATAAAAATGTACAAGCAAAATTAGGAAGTCCTTTTGAAACTTCAACCTTGACTCAGAATTATTAATTCTAACCAATAGTTTAATGGCTTTTGCACACGACCGCCTTTATGAATGAAACAATGAGAACAAAGCAATAGTAATAGAATGAAAATGAGGTTGAAGGTTGAATGGTTGCCAATGACAACGGTACATTTTGTTATTCCATACGAAACGAAATGTTTTAGACATCTGCAATTCTGCGTGCATCTTTGCTATTAGAGCAATTACGTGAACATAATGTTTACATGTTATACATATATTAGAGCAATTACGGTATACTTGGCATCGGCACTATTTACACAGTATTTCTGAGCATACGAAAATCGGCCGATACCTAAACAATATCAACGCACATGGCACACTGTATCGTGGCTGCACATATTAATACTAGGACTCTTTTGACTATTTCAATACCAGTATCGGGGTCGATATATTAATTTTTCGAGATATTGTAAATCTAAATGATAGTTTTTTTGTTTCCGTTTTTTTTTGGGTCAAAATGTCACTTTATGAAATATCGGTGACGTCAATATCGGGACCTTTACATGCTACCGATACCGATATTGCCGATATCCAGGTAGACCCCCTACCTATAAGTATTAAATTAACTTTCATATCATAGCAAACACAAAAATTACAGTACATTATACATAAGCTACGTTAATCATTTACAAGAAATGTTGTTTCATTAACTTTGAAAGTAAATTTTGAAAAGATGTGTCTTAAGTGCAGTCTTGAAGGACTTGGTTGTTTGAAATATGGGGTTTTGGCAATGCCTCCGTACTCCTCTTCCAACACACACACGAAATAAATTTTAAGAAAATATCAGATTAGATATCAATAAGGTAATTTTAAGTCAAATGCGGAAAAACTGTCACTATAAGACGGAACTCGAATTTGAGGACTGGTTAATCGTCCAGTATCTTTCCTACATCTATTAAATGACACTGGTAATTAAAAAATTAATAGCAACACCTGCAGCTTGACCATTATGACATCACTGCCGCACTATGTACAATGCCTTGGCAACTAAGCCAATTTAAAAAAAAATCATTCATTAGCTGAACCCGACTAACAGTGATAACATGTTTTTTTATTATTTATATACTTTGATGTCACTGTCGCTTGCGTGTTATCTCTCGTATGCTGCCCTGCATCTTAACTGTAACACAACAAAAATGAACTACGGGTAATAAGCTAATACAGACTAATTGAAGTTATGGTCCTGATCAAAGGACTGCTTAAACCAGGGGTTCCAGCAGGTTCCAGGGGGTGCATGAACGATTCAGATAATAAAAAAAAGAAAAAGAGGGAGAAAAAAGAAGGGAATAAAAAGAAAGAAAAACTGATAATCTGAAATGAAAACCATCGTTCTGCGCATGTCGAAAATTTAATGAAAAACTTTTTCACAAAATTAACGGTTCGCTCTATGTGTTCTTCGGAATTTCATGTTTTACAATTTTCTAAAAAATTATTTAATTTAGTCATCAAATACGTCAGCGGATGTAAACGTTGGGATTTTTTTCCTTAAACTTTTATTGCTCCATTTTGGATTCTCATTCATCACAGAGAGAGATGGAACACAAAAGCCTCAGTGCTTCCTCTGTGGAAAAATCCTGTGCAATGACAACATGAAGCCTGTTAGACTCCGAGAGCACTTGGAGAAAGTCCATCCATCCAATTCCATGGACAGTGTTGAGGTCTTCAAGCATAATAGAGCTCGCTTCTTGGCCTCAGGTACCTTGCCGAAGCTTGGATTTTCTTAGTCACAGAAACCTGCACTGGATGCATCATTCAAGGTTGCATATCTTATTGCAAAGAACAAGAAGCCCCACATCATTGGAGAAACTTTGGTGCTCTGGAGATGGTGGAACTGGTGTGTGGTCACCAGCAGAGGAAGCAGGTTGAGAAAGTCCTTTTGTCCAATGACACTATTCATTACAGGATTAATGACATGGCTGCAGACATTCATGATCAAGATGAGAGGCAGTCCTTTTCCATTTAGCATGCAGCTGGATGATTCCACTGATGTAGCATAATGAATTCAGCTTCTTGTATTTGGGAGATATGTTCACTGTGGATTGCTGAAGGAGGAATTTCTCCTTTGTAAGCCCATCCTAGCTACTACCAAAGCTGCTGATGTGCTGCAGCTAGTCAGGGTATTCTTCACTGAAAACCAGTTTCACTAGACTTCAAGAATTTCTTCAATTTGCACAGATGGTGCTCCCTCCATGCTCGGTAATAAGAATGGATTTTCAGCACTGGTAAAGAAAGAAGTTCCAGATATTGTAACTACACACCGTATCCTTCCTCGTCAGGCCCTCGCATGCAAAACTCTAACTCCAACCTTGAAGTCAGTTCTTTCTACTGCAGTCCAAGTTGTAAATTTTATCTGCTCACATGCCTTGAGCCACTGCCTCTTCAAGTTATTCTGGCAGGAGGTGGGCTCTGAGCATAAAGTTTTGCTCTACCACACTGAGGTTCGCTGGTTGTCCAGGGGACGGATACTTTCTCAGTTAGTAGAACTGAGAGTTTAGCTTGCCATTTTCTTGCACGAAAAAGAGAGTGACCTTGCTGACGAGTTTGACTGTCCAAATTTCATTCATTACCTGGCACCTACTGAGAGATTGCAAGCCTTCCTTAACAAACTGCCACTATTCCAGCGACGACTAGAAAAGTCCAACGTGGCCAACTTTCCACTCTTGGATGAAGTTATGATATCTGCTGCAGAAGGAAGCACTGAGGGATCACTGCTTTACAACAGCAAAGGGGGAAATTTCTAAGCACCTTTCAACATCGCAAAGGTCCTTAGATGGGTATTTCTGTCCAGAAATTTCTAGGAAAGACCTTTGGATTCGCAATCCTTTTCTCTGTGACTTGGACAACATTGATGACAGTGACCTTGCTAAAGATGACCTGATTGATTTGAGAACCAGAGAAGTACCGATGAGTGCCTTCAGTTGCAATACCTTGATTGAATTTTGGTGCGCCCAGCTAGATTCCTACCCACAACTAGCCAAGAGTGCAGTACTGACTCTCCTTCCATTTGCCACAACCTATCTCCGTGAAGCAGGATTCTTCACACTTTTGACGATTAAAACCAAGGCAAGCAATAAGTTGAATGCAGAGAATGACATGAGAGTTGCTTTGTTCAAAACAGTATTAAAAAAGTTCCATTTAAATCGCTGATTGATCATAAGAAGCAGCAGATCTCTCACTGAATTCCCTGTTGGCAATGGTCAAAACTGTTTTGTTCCTAAAATAAACATAGTTTATTATGCATTTTCTACAAGTTTCATGAGGGGGTGCATGAACTTTTTTACGCATCTGAAGGGGTGCATGGACCCCAAAAGGTTAGGAACCACTGGCTTAAACGTTTCCAACCTTAAAAACACCTATCCATGGTTTATGTCTAGTCTTGGATTTTTATTAGAGTTTTAAATGTTGACATTGTGTTGATTTTCCAGGTTTGACCAGGCATCTCTTATTCCATTTTTATCCCTATGTCTGTCTGAGGGTTGTATTAGATCATCTTCATACTTCTCTATTTTCTGTTAATGCCCTCTAAATTTTTTCTTTCCTTTATTCATTATTTATATACTAATCAGCATAATAATTATTTCAGTATGACACAATCAAAGTCAACATGAATCGTTTCAGATTAGTGCTCGGTGCAGATAGTGTTAGCTCCTTTGAATTTCATGAATTGTTTTTCCAATTAAATATTTTTATTTGTATTTTAAAATTCATAATCTGGTGCATAAAAAAACAAACTGTTCTAGCAAATGCAAAAATGTTGGTGCATTTTTCCTGTCAGTTGCTTTATTTTTAAATATATTCTTTCCTTACATCTCAGGGTTTTGTTGCAAAGCCTACAAAGAATCCAGATGGAACTTTGAATCTATTAAATTGGGAGTGCAAAATCCCAGGAAAAAAGGGGGTGAGTGAATGTGTAAATAATGAAATATCAATAGTCAGTAAATGTATTGTATTTGTTATGAAAACATTTGTAGTAAAAAAGTTCTTGTTAATTTATTTTTTGCCAACATACAGTAGTTAATTTGATTGTAATAACTTAAGATAAGTTTAATCATTAAATCATTAAATATAGCACTTGTTAAAAAGATGATGAAACTGAAGCTTGTTGTACACCGTCTCATTGGACATGTCAGGTTTCTGAAACTTTTGAAATTTGATTAAACCGATCCACTTCATGTTTCGGTTAAAGAATATTTTCAATTGATTCTCATTCTTTCCAATGACCAGACTCCATGGGAAGGAGGACTTTATATGCTCAGAATGCTTTTCAAAGATGACTATCCAAGCTCACCACCAAAATGTATGTAGATAGGCAGATTGCCCATCTTATTTTAAAGAATTTATAAATACTTTTATTAGGGCTGCGGAAATTAACGATTAATTTCTCGATTAATTGTTAAAACTTTTATTGATTAAATATCAATTAAAATAATTTTAATCAAAAAAATTGGATTAAAATTTAAGAAAATATTTATATATTTTTTCTTCAATTTATTATGTAATTAATTATCAATAATAATTTATATATTTTTTTTAACGTACAAACTTCTCCCACTTATTATTATAATTTATTAATTTATGTAGATGTGCAGATGTAAACAAAAAATGGCGACTAATGAGAGCTTCAGCATAGTTAAATTTAAGAATATAAACAGAAAGTTGAGCAAACATTTTGTTTTTAAGCTAACTGTGGATCGCAAAGAAGAAGATGGTGAAAAAGTTTACTGTGTTCACTGCTGTAAACAATTTGCTTTGAGGGGATCAAATGTATCGCTGAGGTACCACCTCCAGCACAAACATATTAGACAAGGGAAATAACTCGATAAAACAAAAAATGTCAATACAGTAAAACCTGGTTAAGTCGACGGCCTAGGGGTTTGGCGTCGAGATAACCGATGATCGAGTTAAACGAAAACCAATATGGCGGCAAAATATTAACATGTGCTTGAAATTTCTTTATGTACATGATGTGAGTTAATTAGTGATGGGACGATTAATCGGAATCGTATCGGAATATCGGGACCCTAATATTTCTTCACTCTTTCCTAAAGTTGTTTAGACCGTTCATTTTTAAGGACCGTTTAAATATAACCCTTTGTTGCGTTAGTGCTGTTTTTTCCCTAGTAACGAATAACGAATTCAGCTACTCCTGCCACGCCGCCTCGCCACGGCGGGTCCATTGGTGACATCATGTCACCTCTCTTGCGCTCTCCCAGTTAACAATTGTTTTTTTTTAATGGGGCTTTATGTTTGTTACACTGTTTCCGCTGAGTTAGCATCATTCACGGCAGTGATTCCCAGATTGAGCAATACTGTGCCTTGGAGGGCACTTGCGTGACTTTCCTTACAAGCTACACTAATATATAATTCGCCCCGTGTAACCTACACATCCCCTCATTGTCCCAGAACCATTCTCTTCCAAACCATCTTCCTTGGGTCCGTCCCCTCAGCTTACAATGGACTCGGAATTCCTTTGGTAACTTGATGCTAATCGGACTAACCAACGACAACAATGGTGTGGCCAGGGTGTCCACCGAAGTCGGAAAGTCGGATTTTAGTCGGATAAAAATTTTGTGGTCGGATAAGTCGGATTTTGGTCGGATAAACGATCCTCGGTCGGATAAACAAAATCTCGGTAGGATAAACGTTCCTCGGTCGGATAAAAGTTATAAATAAATGAATGACGAAGCTCACGTTGCACATTGTTTTGGTTTGGAAATACCAATAGTTCGCAGCGGTATAAAAACTGTTGTTTACCTATGACAGAGTCCCCTGTCCATATCGATATCATATCGTATATATCTATAGCTTTATTTTTTTTTAAATGTGTGTTTTAAAACAAAAGTCGAAAACTAAACTTATACGAACAAATTACAGATATTAAACAAAATAATTCTCGTTAAAGATGACATTGTAAACATAAAGTGCACTTTGATTGAAACAGATAGAAATTGTGAAATTGCTTACGCTTAGCCATAGTATAGATCTAGTAACCGCGTAATAGTAATTAGTGTGATATACTAGATCTAGATATTCATATTAGGATTTTGGTTAAAAATATATCATGATCTGAGTAAATAATAGATATCTATTTAATTTTGTTATATCTCCAAAAAATTTATGGGAGCAGTGTTAACTACGATTTTTGTGCTTATTGTTTAGCTGCTTTAGCAGCAGTCGCCATTTTGTCTGCTTGAACTGAAGTCAATAGATCTCTCTAATCTAGTATTTTGTGAAAATTAAAAACGAAAAAAAACCTTAGGCTTAGCCTAGCCACGTCTAAAATCTAGATCTAGTTCAGTTAATTTCTTTTAAAATATTTAAACAGTCACGGTATGCCAAAGTCACAACTATTAAATTAAAGCAACTATTTAAATAGGTTTAGATCTAGATTCTGTTTCAAATCGAAGCTTATTTTTTATGATTAAATTGATTAAAAATCAGTCCTGTTCAGTGTTGACAATTATGTGCTAAACATATAGAAATCTAGATTCTAGTCTAGTTAAATGGTTACAATTTAAAGTTTGTTAACTAAAATTTTTTAGGGTAGGCTGCAGTAGGCAAATTCTTGACTAAAGTCTTAATAGACTAGTTAACTTTTTGTCAGTTTAAATTTGTTCCTTACTTCACAATCCAGATATTGACAATTTGTATACTATTACAAAAAACACTATCAATCCCATCAACATGGGGAAATGTTATTTTAATTCAGACTGGTTAAAAGACACTTCTTACTCTGAGTGGCTTGAACTACTAAGTGAAAATCGTGAAAAGTTCAAGTGCAAGTACTGTGGTCAAGCTTACCTTATAGGATCGTCAGGCATAAAAGCCTTGAACACCCATATGTCTTCACAAAAGCACATGCGGGCCAGTGCAAGTCATCGTGGTAGCAGGTCAATGCTTAGTTTTGCAACAAAATCAACACCTCCATCATCTCTGAATCAGACTGCCACTTCAACTACATCTAATACAACTTCAACTACAACTAAACAGCCAACTCTTAAAGTTGCAGATACTCTAAAAGCAGAGGTTAGGTGGACAATGCACCTAGTTTCTAGCCACTCCAGTGCTCGAAGCTCAGACGACATAGGCAGCATTTTTCAACAGATGTTTCCTGACTCGGATATAGCCAAACAGTTTACCTGTGGACGTACCAAAGTAGGTTACTTAGCTACGTTTGGCATAGCCCCTGCTATGAGAGATGCCATTCTAGACAGTTTGAGAGACAGTGTTACTTGTGTGATAATGTTTGATGAGAGCCATAACGCTGACCTTGGTAAAAAGCAGCTCGATGTTCACGTGAGATTTATTGATTCTGAAGGTATGGTGAGATCAAAGTATATAGACTCCTATTTCCTTGGACATGCTTCTGCAAATGATATCATGATTCTTGAGGTCTTTCATTGAGAAAGCAGGAAGTCAAATTTATAAAGGGCATGGTTAACAAGATTCTTAGCAAGTCACCCCTTAAGTATGACATTGTCAGTTTCATACTGTGTTTGGACCCAACTGTTATCACACTTGAACCCATCAAAGCTAAGAAACTGTTCAAGAAAGTGACAGAGCATCTCAGCCTTACGAAATGGATCCAGGGTGATGAGGTGGATCAGGTGTTATATGACTTTGAGACCCTGGTAGATAGGCTGTCTCAATCAACAGTGAGGTACAATGGTGAGCGCCTAGATGAGTTCTTCATTGAACATGGTCAGTTGGATAGTTCACCTGCATTGAAAAAGGTAATCCAGATGGTCCTGCTGCTAAGCCATGGCAATGCTGATGTTGAGAGGGGTTTCTCAACCAACAAAGAAGCAACTGTAGAGAACCTGTTGGAAGAAAGTTTAGTAGCTAAGAGACTGATATGTCAGTATGTCAAGGACAACGGGCCTTTGGCTGAGCTTCCTATCAACAAAAAAATGTTAGACTACTCTAGTAAGGCCCACAAAACCTACATTGATGCTTTAGATAAGAAGAAGAAAGATAAAGAAGAAAGTGAGCAGACTGGGAAAAGGAAGAGAAAGGCAGAAGAAATCACAGACATGAAAGCAAAGAAGAGGAAGATAGAGCTTGATATTGATCTTTTAATCAAATCTGCTGATGAAATGATAGAAAAGGCAGTGAAGGAAACAGGAAAAGATGTACATGCTTCAATTGTAAAAAGCTTAGCTTTTAAGAGTGATGCCACAAAGAAGAAAGAGGAGGTAAAGGCTCTAGCTGCTCTCATCAATGAGAGGGAGGCTGATCTGAAGCTTTAAAAGGCAGCTGCCTATTGTAAATTGTAAAGTAACTTGTCGAATATATACTTTTACTTGTCGAATATATACTTTTACTTGTCCGAATAATAACTTTTACTTGTCGGTTGGATGGTAGGATTTTTTGGTGGCTGGTAGGATTTTTTTGGACCAGATTTGGGTGGACACCCTGTGTGGGAGATTCAGTGGGGGTGGGTAAACTCTCTGTAATCTGTTATTAGGGATGTGATGGAGCTGATGAAAATCCGCATCCGTCGGATTCGGATTTGGCAAATATAAATTCGTCGGATTCGAATGCAGATGCGGATTTGGTCAACACTTGGCTAAAAGGGGGTATACCAAGGTGTCAGTCCCGTGCCCCACATAACAACGAGGATTTTTAGCATTTCTTTTTGCATGAACAGCAGCATAAACTATTACAAAGCACAGGTAGCCACATTGTTAACGAATCATCAGTACAAGATGCTTTGCATAAAATAAAATTCTCCTTAATTCTACTTCTGTCCTATTTCTTATCTAATTTTCATGCACAAAAAAAGAATGTATTTTTATTAAAAATAAAAAGTACAGTAATACTGTTCTCACTCACTTGTAACTGTTCAAGAAATATTCTACAAGTTGAAGCCATATCAGTCAAGCACAATCAGCAGGCAAATGAGTCTCTCTCATTTCACGGCATCACAACAAAATTGAAACATGTAACCTTACACTACTAAACAACACATTGTCTGGAAATTTCTGTTGTTTTTGTTCTTTCTGTCCTGTTTACTATAACTCTAGTGTCAGTTGGTTAACTCATTCCAAATGTCATTCTAAATGTCATTCCAACTCATTCCAATTGGTCACACATAACCAGCTTTTCGCCATTCCAATCCGTACATCCACTCCGCCATTCCAATCCGCATATCCATTCCGAGGTTTAGAAAGCTCGGATGAAAACAATGTTTGGCGAGAGGGGTTTATCTGAAATACTTTCATGACCAAATACGTCTAATCTATGGACAGCTGAGTAAGGGTCCAGGAGTTTTTATCTGTTTTCTTTATTTCGGGTTTTCGAAAGTCTCTAGGGTTTTTAATTTTAGTTACGATTTCTACGGCAGTGTTTGATCTGAAAACGGTAATTTTTCTAATTCGAATCCGATGGAATTTAAGAAAAAAATCCGTCTGATCCGAATTTGCTAAAAAAAACGTCGAAGTTCGAATGTCATCGGATTCGAATTCGAACTTCGTCACATCCCTATCTGTTATATTATATATCCTAATATCTGAGGAGCCTTGTTTACAGTAAGCACCCTATGATTTTGTTATCATCCCATCACTAGCGTTAATAAATGAGAATGTACATGCACATGTTTTTGGAGTTTATTTTTACACAACAGCGTTGCCATTATTTGTTTGATGTTGCGATCGGCATGCTATAAAAATTTACATACATGTTTGCTAACAACAAAAGGCATATGTGCACCAACTAACAGTGGAAATTTACCAATATAAATTAAAAACCACCGCCGATTCTCGATACAAACCTTAATTTTCTTTTCTAAAGATATTCGTTTTTCTTCAAAAATAAAATGATTAATGCATCAGGAAATGAACTGAGTTTAAAAATAATATAACATGCACTGCGAAATAATGACGATTAAAGACCGATAACATGATTTTCAAGCACCACGGGTGAAAACATACTTGATAGAGAGGCGTCAAACTAATTCACACACTGGATCAAAGTGAAACAAGATAAAAACATCCAGTAATTTTTATTGAAATCTCGTAGAATCACACAATAGCCGGAAGTCTAGAGGAAAACGAGATTTCGATGCTATTTTTAACTAAAAAAATGCGAGAGTGCGTCGCTAGGCGAACAGACGGGATCGAGATAACCAACGTTAAGCTGCAAATTTGGCCCTCTTTTGTGCTCGAGATATTAGGGTTCGGCGACTTAAAAGAATCGACATAACCGATGAGAAAATGCTAAGACAAAGAGAGAATTTGGCGGTTCCAATAAAACATGTCGACTTAATAGGGTTGGCGAGTTAACAGTGGTCGAGTTAAGTGGGTTCTACTGTAACTTGTTTTTGTTACTTCCCTTGAGATGTTTAGTTAATGATGTAATATTATCACACTATCAAGCAAGTCGGGAAAGAAGAATAGCAACCCATTTTTATATCCCTTATATTAAACTCACCTTCTTCTCTCTGTCGTTCTTAGTCCCGCCCGTTTGCGAAAAACAAAAGTAAAAATTAACCCACTTCCCGTGATCCCATCGAGCTGAAATTTTGCACATAGACTTTTGTCACCTAACAATGCATTGTATCAAAATTTCAGATCGATCGAATGTACCGTAATTAAATCAATGCATTTTTAGTTTATTTCTATGTAACGTAAATTTTTATGCTAGACTGTCGCGCGGTGTGTATTATATTGAACATACATTTTTAAATATTTTCCTGTCGCGTGGAGCGGTGCATATTTTATTAAACATACTTTTAATAATATATTCCCGATCTGTAAATTTTTATGCTTGTCTGTCACACGGTGTGTATTATATTGAACATAATACTTTAAGTTATGTCTCATATATAATGGATTTATAGTGAAAAACTTTGTTTTTACGGGTTGTTTTATTTTCTTATAAAAAGCATTGAATTTTAATTTAGTTGATTGCAAGTTTAAAAACAATATGATTGTTTCAGGCAAATTTGAACCACCTTTATTTCACCCAAATGTCTACCCATCTGGCACTGTGTGTCTTTCCTTGCTTGATGAAGAAAAAGATTGGCGCCCAGCAGTAACAATAAAACAGGTATTAATTATTCTGCTTCCGGGATATCAACATACAACAGAGACATGTATGTTGACTTGAAACTTTTTTTTTACTCTGTGTACTTCTCTTTCTTTTTGTTTAAAAATCCCATGTCATGGGTTACAAGGTTTTTTGTGATTAAGCTGATCTTTGGATTAGTTGTCTGTTATGTAGAGAGTGGAGGTGAGGATTATAACCTAGCTTGATGTTAAGCAAGAGAGTGGAGGTGAGGATTATAACCTAGCTTGATGTTAAGCAAGAGAGTGGAGGTGAGGATTATAACCTAGCTTGATGTTAAGCAAGAGAGTGGAGGTGAGGATTATAACCTAGCTTGATGTTAAGCAAGAGAGTGGAGGTGAGGATTATAACCTAGCTTGATGTTAAGCAAGAGAGTGGAGGTGAGGATTATAACCTAGCTTGATGTTAAGCAAGAGAGTGGAGGTGAGGATTATAACCTAGCTTGATGTTAAGCAAGAGAGTGGAGGTGAGGATTATAACCTAGCTTGATGTTAAGCAAGAGAGTGGAGGTGAGGATTATAACCTAGCTTGATGTTAAGCTTTATGATACAGATTTTTAAAAAGTCAAATCATTTATTATTAGACTGTTGCTAATAATACATGAAAAAAGTGACTCATTAAATAACATAATTTGCAATCTGTCACGCAAGTAGTTTCTGTCAGTCCTGACGCTATGTGAGGTAACTCCCGATTAAAAAAATAAAAATGTTGCTTTCGAGATTAAAAAAAAATGTGTTGCTCACCATAAAATATTGTGAGGTGACGTCATTATTTGAGCTTTTATTAATGTGTGAAGGGAATGAAGTAAAAAGAGCAATGTTTTATTTGATGTGATTAATATTATTATTTTTTGTTTTGTTTTAAATGTCCGTTTTTGTGTATGTGTCCATGTCAATATTATGTACATAATTATAAATTTAATTTTCTATATTAATATATAACAATCGTTTTTCGGTTTATGAAATTTATAATTGGTTGTCGTTTGGTTGTCAAGTTTCGATGCGTTTTGAACTACAAAGCCATTATTTATTACTGCAAATGAAATTTGTCAACTTATGCTTCAGTTTAGCGTTTGTTTTTCTTTTATACACTTTGAGATTGCATATTTTTATGTTTAAAAAAATAACATATTTAAAAATCGGACTCCTCCCCACAATAGTTGTTTTTTTATTGCTATTTACATGTAATATTTTAATGCGTCTTAGACTAATTGTGAATAAAATATCTTTGCTTTTAATATAGAACTGGAAGGGGTGCTGACTTGACAATAATGAAAACGTTTATTAGAATTCCTAAAACGTGTATACAGTCAAAACCGGTTAAGTCGACGGCGTTGGGGTATGAAAAATGGCGTCGACATAACCGATGATCGAGTTAAAACGAAAACCAATATGGCGGCAAAATATTAACATGTGCTTGAAATTTCTTTATGTACGTGATTAATTAGTTAGCGTTAATTAGTGATGGGACGATTAATCGGAATCGTATCGGAACCCTAATATTTCTTCACTCTTTCCTAAGGTTGTAATGACCGTTCATTTTAAGGGCAGTTTAAAATTTAAATATAACCATGGTTCCCACTCAGGAAAGCGGGAAAAAGTCTGGAATTCTTTAAAAAAATTTCTCGGCCTTGAAAGTCGGGAAAAGTTATGACACTAATCTGGAGTTTTATATATATATATTATTATTTTTATATATATATTTATGCCGAAGTAAAGGACTTTGATGATTACGTCTCTGTGGTATGTTTCGATTCAATTTAATAAAAAAAAAGTTACCAGTTTATAATTGTCTGCGCATGCGTTAAAAGGTCAATACGCCTCGCTTCGTCACATGCTGCGTGTGGCATGTCACAGCCGCTCGCGTTTGCCGTCATATCAGCGAATTTAAAATACAAACAAACAAATCAATATGGTAATTTTAAGTTTAATGCTTTTGACGTGCAGGATATCTGTTACTATCAGAACGCTCTCAAATTTCCTCAGTCAATCAAACTTGTAATATAAATAAAACTATTGTGGCCTTGACTGTTGATCACAGCACGCTGTGGGCTGTGTGTTAGACCTCGGCCGGCAACTACCTAAGTCTAAGCGAATTTAAAAAAAAATCATTCCTTATCAGAAATGATTTGATTTGTCACGCGCGTGTTAGTCACAGTCACGTATCTTACTGGTAACAAAGCAACAACAAACTTTTAAAAGAATAATAATTTTTTTATTTGATTAAATAAAAACCACCGTCGATTCTCGATACAAACCTTTATTTTCATTTCTAAAAATATTCGTTTATCTTAAAAAAAAATATGATTGATACATCAGAAAATTAATTAAGTTTAATAATAATATAACATGCACTGCGAAATAACGACGATTAACGACCTCTAACGAGATTGTCCAGTACCTCGGGTGAATACATACTCCATGGATACACGTCGAACTAATAATTCACACACGCAAAACATCTGGTAATTTTTATTGAAATCTCCTAGAATCACACAATAGCCGGAAGTCTCGAAGAAAGCGAGATGTCAACACTGTTTTGAACTAAAAATGCAGAGTGCATTGCTAGGCCAACCAACGAGGATCGAGGTAAACCAACGTTAAGCTGCAAATTTGGCCCTCTTTTGTGCTCGAGGTAGTAGCTTTCGGCGACTTAGAAAAATCGAATTAGCCGATGAAAAAATGCTAAGAGAAAGAGAGAATTTGGCGGTTCCAATAAAAAACGTCGAGTTAGTGGGGTGGTCGAGCTAACCGAGCTCGAGGTAAGTGGGTTCGACTGTATTAAAGTTGATACTTCAATATTTTCTTTTATCCAGTGCTTAACTTTACTTCAAAGGTTTCATGCAAAATAAATAGTTCGTTGTTATTCATATTTGTAAATAGTTACAATTTTTTATTTACATGTTTTTGATAATGTAAAGGTAATAATGTATGGACCAATGGGCGCATAAACTGAAAAGTCATAATAGATCTTGAAAAGGTGCTGACTTGACAACAATAAAAACGTTTATGTGAATTACTAACACGTGTATATTAAATTGTAAATATGATTAACAGTTGATAAGTTAATCTTTTCTGTTATCCTGTGACAAACTTTGCTTACTACGTTTCATGCAAAATAAATAGTTATTAACATGTGTAAAATTACAGTTTATTTTTTACATGTTTTGATAATGTTGTGGTAATAATGTATGGACAAATGGGCAAATAAACTGACAAGTCATAATCATCGATGAAGCGATAAACAGCTTCAAATCACAGATATGCGTGATGTGGATCACATTACAGTCACATAATTTATTTTTAACGCACTGTGCTGTGTTATTGGTGCACTCATAATTGGTGCGCACTATTCAATGCCGCAAGTTAACGTCCGGCTGACTCCTCAGCAATATTTGTTAATACGCCGAACTTCAAACTTCTTTGCCGCAGTATCACTTTATGCTGTGTGTAATTCACTATGCATTTACTATTATCATGATTATATCATTATTATTCATGCAATCTTATATAACGCGAAGCCTAAGCTTGGAGGTTTTCTCATAACACATATATTCGTATATATAATCAAAATATATACTCTGCTATGTCCGTTCGTAACGCTAGATTTTAGAAAGCCCAACTCTAAAAAAAATAACCTTGAAAAATATATTGCAAATTTTAAAAAACCCCAAAAACCCCCACTATTTTCAAACGTCCGCATAAAATTGTTCAATATGGAAAAGAGATCTAATTTTTCTCTCTTGGTCTCTACATTTTCTGATTATTTACTATGCGGCTTTCAGGCAAAAGGGACATTTACAAAAACTGAAATATATCCATTTTGAAAACTCCGGTCATTTTTGACGGGTAATACACTAGTTTATAATAATTAATAATTAATTTTTTAATTAAAAGTTGTATGGTATAATTAATATAAATGTGGGTAAAAAACTTCATGCACTTGGGTGTTTACATTTGGTATTAAAAAATCTCAATATTCTGTATGACTATTACCCATCTGGTAAGTTATATTAAATAATTTACAATTTATTTTTGAATCTCAAGGCATTAATTTTTGAACAGAACTTTATTGCTATGTTCTTGGACAGTCAGAAAAGTAACGATTAATAGAGATAGTTACACATTTTTCAGGTTATAACATTGTTTTTTAAAGTTTAAATCTATTTTCATTGTTTTTATCTTTCTTTAGATTCTTCTTGGTATACAGGAGCTATTAAATGAACCCAATATAAAGGATCCAGCACAAGCTGAAGCTTATACAATCTACTGGTGAGTCAATGGTCTTCACCTTAAAGATTTCATTTCCTGTCCAGGAAATCTATTCTTGTTTAAAGTTAACCCTCATGTTCTTTATTTTTGTCCTCCTGCCATTAATGTTGACTAGCGCTGAAATAGTGGCTGATTGTCTTATTTGTTTCCTTCATTTATTGATGTTGGAACATCAGTTAAATGTAATCAGTTATGGTCATCAAGTCATCACTGGTATGGTCATCAAGTCAATCACTGGTTGTTGACTGAATCATCTGTGTATGCTCTCATTCCCTGTTTCATTTTCTTGGATAAATTGCTAGAGGACAAAAGGCAACTTAGTCTGCCTCCTTTTTCCACTTTCATATTTGTGTCAACCATTGTATACAGGGCCTGTCTTAGTCCACTGCCAACCTATGCGGCCGCATTGGGCCACGCACTTTCATAGGCCCCTCCTATCTTAAATTTCTCTTAGTTCCTTATTAACTCATTCACTACTAGCGCAATAACCAAAACACCCCCTGAAATACTAAACAAAGGGAGATTACTCTAAAAAACATGCACCCCCATGTTAAATAAAAATATTTTTAAACACCTAAATGAAATTTTTAAATAACAAAACACCCACCATTGGATGAGCTTTTAAAAAATGTATAGGTTGATGCACTTTAATTCACAAATATATTTGAAATAAATCTTGAAAAGTGGTTTTTGAAAATTTACATTGCTGTTTTGGGATGTGACCTCCGTTGTTTGTCACCTTTTGTTTTATTTTATTGTCTCATGAAACTTTAAGAAACATCTTATACACTGACCAATACAATTTTGTATATGGTTACTTGAGTCTAATCATGATGTCAATGTAGAGGATTTATTTATCTTATATATATAATTCTCTTCGTGGTCGGACCCTGCGAGGTAAGAAGCTGCAAGTTATGTGCAACAGAGCATGACGAATGACCCTCGCTCGGGTCAACTATACACAGTTAACGGTTGACAAGCGAAGGTAGTGGAGGGGTGACCAAAAATGGCCCTTGCGTTTCACTTGCATTGTTCCTTCACAGAAAACGTGAGATTCGTAGTGTACTGGTTTACACGTCTGCCTCATGCGAGGAAGGTCCTGGGTTCAAGCCCCGGCGAATATATTGTTTTTTTGTTTTTTTTGGTGTAAATGTCTGTTTGTGCCCGTTCTTTTACCTCTTTATTGTTTATTGCATAGCATACGCCGAAGACTGGCTCATCATAGACAGTGTAAAGAACGGTTGGGGGGGGGTGAGAGTACAGACACAAAAAGAGTATGCTACGCCGCGGGGCGTCTAGTTAATTTATATATGTCCTCATTAGTAACCTCCTTGCACTGGGTGTCTTTCTTACCCTTGGCTGTTTGCTGCGGTTCAGCGTATCTGTTTGTTTCAGCAATTAATAACTCTATCAAGGCAGAGTTCATGAAAAGCTTGAAGTAGTCTATAAGACAGCTGCCAATATGGATAATATGATTTCCCCTATAATTTCATTAAAATTCTATAGCTTGTCTGTAACACTAATCAAATTGTCTCACCTAGATTCAGTGACAGTCAGTATTTCCTTCATCACTCTCGTTAGCGTCACTCTGGTCAGAGTTATTTATTATCAGTATCACTATCAATAATTTCAACATCTGATTCCTCATTGTTTAAATTATTAACTGCTGCATAATTAAACGTTGAAGCAGCAATTAAAGAGTCAAGAAAATGAAAGGCCATGTATAAGAATATTCAGAAACCACACATTCAAATATCACCAAATAGAGTCCGACTTCTAAGCCACACAGCTTTTGAACCGTAAATGACATAAACATCCGTTTAAAAAAAAAGAAATCAGCTATGTTTCTACTTTTTAAAAAGCCGAGAGCTATTCACTATTCACACCGTAACAATGCTTCTTGCGAGGTCGCGTGATGTATGCGCATTGCTAGGCGTCATGTCGCATTCGGGCGCATTAGTAGCGAGGGGGTTAGGTCGCATTAGTAGCGAATGAGTTAATTCCTTATCCCGGCCCAGACTGGGCCCTGCGCAATCCGTTTCGTATACTAAGCCGCATAGGGCCCAAGAATGGCTAAGGCCGGCCCTGCTTGTTTACCACCCAGCATTCATCCATTGTTTCAATGCTTATTTCAAAATGTAGTTTGCATTTTCAAAATGTGAGGGAAGTTTATCATTAAATAATTACATGTACTTTTTATTTGAAAAGCATGCACACCTTTAAAATTTCTGAAACCTGCATTCGTATCAACATTGAAATCTATATTTTTCTTTTCACAAAACTAGTCAAAATAGAGCTGAATATGAGAGGAGAGTCCGTGAACAGGCGTCCAGGTACAGAGATCCTACTTATAAATAATCTATCTTGAAGCTAAAGATTCCATCTGGCTGGTCTTTTGTGTGTGTGTGGTAAGAAGCTACAGAATAAAATGGACTTGGTCAACAACTTAGAGCAATATATTTAGCAATTCCGTGACATAACGTATTAGTCGGCTACTGGAAACATAACGTACTAGTCGGCAACTGGAATCACAACAGACTTTTGACATTGACAGCTAAATTTAATTGTTCTGTAAATTATATTTTTTTGGATGTGTATTTGTTACCACAATAATAGCAACTGTGCTGGACTATACTGTACCTGTGTAAAAAGGTTTATGTAATTTCTATCCAAAGTAATTCAAATTGATGAGTGTGTTTTATATTGGAATAATTTTCAATTTTATTAAAACATTGTTGTCTAAATCTCAATTGTATTTTAGTTGCATTTTAAAAAATTGTACTTTATATGTTGATACAACAAAAGTAACATTAATAACTGTTAATGCACTACAAATATATATACCGAACTACAAATTATTTATAATTGATTATAATTTATCTCAACACAGACTTAATCAGGGGTGCCACCGTTCCGGTTTATCCCGGAATTCCGGATTCGTGAAGCTAAATACTTTTATTTTCCGGATTTGTTAGTTTTTTATTTTGCTCTTTCCGGATTCATGAGTTTTTTTTTCTGGCTCTTCACGGATTTTCCGTATTTGCGATTTTAGTTTTTCAGATTTGGCTTCTGGGTTTAAAAGAAGGGGAAAAAAGTCATAACGGGTGGAAAGCCTATTCAGTGCATTCGGTGAAATGCGGACTCGCTATAAATAGGACTGGTACCGTGACCTCTCCCTTCCCTTTGCTAGCATCTCATTGTCGCGCGATCGTGCACCGTTCCGCGCATATCAACAATTAATATACAGAAAAACTTAGACAAAATAATTGAACGGATCACACTCCGTTTGAATCGGAAGTTTGTGCTTGACGTCAGTTTTCTAAAAAATAGTTTAATTTTATCATGGATTACGCCAGATGTGTGCTTTCGGATGACTGTTTTACGGTTTATAAATACTAACATGGCATTAGGAGTTTTTCGTCTTCTTACTTTTAGTAAAAGTTTGATCGTTGAGCTCGCTAGAAGTTTCTCAACTGCTTTCGTTTTAGCATGCTTTATTAATTATCGAAACATGAAGAAAAAATGAGCGTGGTTTGCATCTAAACTGACTGGGTTACTGGGTTGGAAAAAAAAATTAATATTTAATTATATTTTTTTCGTGATATTTTTTTCAAAAGTTTTATAATTAAATTAGGTCTAGGCCTATGCACAAATATATAAATTTAAAAAAAATTACGTTTAAGTTTAAGGACTTTGTGCTTTGGCAGTACTAAATAATAATAATTTTCACGGCTACTTCTCTTTTAGTAATTTAAATTTAAGTAATTATCCAATAGTTGCAATAGTAGTAATAATAATAATAATTGATAATTTATATAGCGCTGTATCCCAGCAAGGAACCGGGCTCACAGCGCTTTACATGGAGATCATAACATACATATAATGATTACATAACCATTCATACCATTATAACAACATACAGGACAGTACATTACACATAAGCTACGTTAGTAGTAATTGTAATTCTCACCAAACCTAAATTATAGTTATACTATTTATTTTCATTAGGCCTCTACTCTTACAAGTTAAACAGTATAACTATAAGTAAGTAGTATAAGTACGAGATAAAGGCCTATAGTCTATAGTATATAAGTAAGTAGTATAAGTACGAGATAAAGGCCTATAGTCTATAGTATATAAGTAAGTAGTATAAGTACGAGATAAAGGCCTATAGTCTATAGTATATAAGTAGTAGTATAAGTACGAGATAAAGGCCTATAGTGACACTATAGTATATAACTATAAGTAAGTAGTATAAGTACGAGATAAAGGCCTATAGTCTATAGTATATAACTATAAGTAAGTAGTATAAGTACGAGATAAAGGCCTATAGTCTATAGTATATAGTAAGTAGTATAAGTACGAGATAAAGGCCTATAGTCTATAGTATATAACTATAAGTAAATAGTATAAGTACGAGATAAAGGCCTATAGTCTATAGCATAGACAATAATACGTATTAAATTATGAACCTACTATAAACTATAATTTATGTTATAAAACATATTGAGTTAATTTCAAAAGAAGCCCATAAAATGACTTAAAACAAAGAAATATAATACAAAATAATAATTATTTATTTAATTATATTACATGTATAGTATAATATATAAATAATATGAAATATTAGTGTTAAATATTGTAATGTAAGGGAATTCCATATTATAGATATATGTGTGTTTCTTTTGTATTGTACATATTGCCTATCCTATATATATACAGTATATATATACATTATGTACATATATATATACTTTTTCCTTTAAACTTTCTCAAAATACTTTTTGTGAATGTGAAATAAATACTGTATTGTTGAAATGGGAAAAAGTGTTAAACACAATTGATGATGGATTTAAGTTGTTGGAAAATGAAAATTACAGTGGCACTTCCTTACGTTTAAATTTTCAGGGTTTGAAAAATTTATAAAAGAAATTTCAGGGTTCAAGAAATTTAAAAAAGGGGATTTCAGTGTTCACAGCTCCCAGTGAGTGGCACCCCTGGACTTAATGCTGATTGTATAGAAACATTTATGGAATATGAAACAGCTTGGTGTGGTGTTGAACCTGTCAATTACAGTTTGGAACATTGCTGAGAAAATGTTCACAAAATGGCTGATCTTTATATGTTAAGCATCAATCAATTGCTAATGCTAATACACTGTGTCAATTATTTTATCTCAACTAACAACTTGAGTATTTGTGTGTTCTCTTAAACTTATTTCTAGTTATTTTTTATAAATTGATAGAAACTACAATATAAATGGAAAGGTTATTGAATTGGGTACCTGTGAGCCAAAACAATGAAAAGTTATTGAATTAGGTATCTGTGAGCCAAAACAATGAAAAGTTATTGAATTGGGTACCTGTGAGCCAAAACAATGAAAAGTTATTGAATTGGGTACCTGTGAGCCAAAACAATGAAAAGTTATTGAATTGGGTATCTGTGAGCCAAAACAATGAAAAGTTATTGAATTGGGTATCTGTGAGCCAAAACAATGAACATATTGGCATAAAAGCCTACCTCAGCAAACATAAACAACTTAAGTAAGTCAAACTGCAGAGTGAAGTCAAAGAAGGCACCAACAAGGGTACATTGTTTTTAACTGCAGATCAACTGACCTAGGATATGTAGGTAATGTACACATTTTTAACACGGGATGTTGGTCAAAATTGTGATGCAAGATGGATGTCTCTCAAGTGCTGGTGTCCTAAACATAAGTGTACAAACATTCATCCTAATAAATTAAATCGTAAAGGTAATAAATTGAGATCCGAGAAGTGGACAAACTTTCAGCTTGGTAGGACATGATGTGGTGGGCAAAAAAAATGATTAAAGATTTCTCTAAAAACAGACAACCCAAGCAAGCTAATATATGCTATTACTATTACAAAGCTCATTGTTTTAAATTTTATGGAATCAACCTTAAAAATAATATCAATTAAGTGTGGGATCAAAAGTAAATTAGAATTTCTGCATGTCTGTGAAGTGTAAAGTAAAAACCCTGTCACTGTCAGATACAGGTTTTCTATAGCAAAATAAAATAGTTTGGGGCTGTTCAATTGTAATACAATAATATAATTTTTTCAAACACTGGTTCAATGATAACAGAAAAGGAAAGAAAATAAATAGAAGTAAAAAAAATATTTAAAAAAACCACGTTTTTATAAGCGGACTAAAAAGAAGAAAATAAGTTAAAACTTATTAGTTCAAGTACTTTGATTTAATATGACTAAAAACGTGGGGCGGGCGCTTATGAGGTTTAACATATGCGGTTCACTCATTCTCTCACTTATAGATCTCTCTTTTGCCTTCTAAATTAGAAATCTTTAATTTTTATACCAAACACCCGCCCCACGTTTTTAGTCATATTAAATCAAAGTACTTGAACTAATAAGTTTTAACTTATTTTCTTCTTTTTAGTCCGCTTATAAAAACGTGGTTTTTAAAAATCTTTTTTTTTACTTCTATTTATTTTATTCTTTTTAGTCCACTTATAACAACCTGGTTTTAAAAAATATTTTTTTACCTCTATTTATTTTACCAAACACCTCACAAGCGCCCGCCCAACGTTTTAAAAACATTGTGATGTGGTCACGGGGGGAACTCACGGATGTCAACAAAAGCCGACGGTAAGATGCTTATAAATAAGACTATAGATAAACTAAAAAGTTCAATAATTTAATAACGGTACATTCGATAGATCTGAAATTTTGACACAATGCATTGTCATCCAAGATCTATCTGTGGTAAAATTTTCAGATCTCTAGGACCATCAGAAGTGGTTCAATTTTACGTTGGCAGATTTGAAAAAATGTTGGACAATGCCACAGGAACGAAAGCGAGTTAATAAAACGTGGTTAAAAAAGTAACTCCAAGTCATTTATAACATTAAAAAATAACTCTCTATTATAATCCAGGTAGAATAGATTACTCAATTATACAAACTTAAAGTAAATGAACTATCAATTCTTTTCTGTTTGTATGTAATCAAGTTTTCAAATACCATTTAAATGATATTCTTCTAGTAGTAGAACTCGCACATAAGATTAGAACTAGAACTAATCAATTCTTGTGAATCTGGTAAGTTGGTCAATGACCGTATATATTCGTTCATAAGCCTACCCCCCTTCTTTTGGAAGAGAATAGTATAATCAACATTAAAAACACTTTTTAAAAACTAGTCTTATATTAAAAATGCACTAATTTTCTACTTTTTAGTCTACGCATTTTAAAGTAAGTGCAAAGCCAGCTTACCTTTTGACTATAAATCCCTTAACTTATATGAGACATAACTAAAAGTAGTGATTATGTTTAAACGCGACATTTACAGACTGAAACACAATTATCTCCCCTGGTTTTAAAACTGGGTGCAGGGACGATAGGGGGTGTGAACAGTGACGGTCGGCGTCAACGCATGAACTGGGCACGTGAAAAAATTATAAACAAATAGTGGGACGGTTCGAATTAAACTTACAAAGCAAGTTAATATAAGGCTAGTAATAAAAAGGGTGTAACCCGCTCGCAAGCTGACCCTAAAAAATAATAGGGCAGAGTAAACAAAATGGTACACATTTTTTTAAAACGACAAGCTAAATTGGTCATTATGAGAACAAAGAGATTTGAATAACAGAGAAGATGGATGTCATTTTTTTTTATAGCATTCACTTTCACATACTTGTTTCTCATCAATGCAAAATTCACAAGCAGTTGCACAATTATTTGATTCACCAAACTTTACTACTTTCAGCTTAAATGCTGCATTACAAGCCGATTGTTTTATCTTACACTTACTATTCATTTTGAAGAAAGGGGTTAGTATTTCAAATAATATTGTTCAGAATATTATTAATTGAAAATATGTTAAATTGGTGACTATATATAGGTACTACCCACTCTTTGTATAACACTTATCTTTGTATTTCCGACTACTTTGTACTACCTATCTTATGCCTTTGTGCTCTTTGTTAGGCAAGAGTTACTGGTATTTTTTTTGTTTCGTTGGTAAACAGTGGCGAAATTCGTTGTTAAAACAAAATTTGTAAAACAATTTATTAAAACATTCACAAAAATAAATAAATAAGGTAAGTGCGGATGTTTAATATTTTATAGCTTCTGGTAGAGCAGTCAAATCTTGTAGAATGTAGACAAGGAACTTGATGATCTACAATAACAACACCGATATTTAATGCACATGCAGAAATCACCCGTGACCCTACCCCCAACCTTTTGTCCAAAAAAAAAGTCAGCTTTAGAACGAGTATATACCGTACAAAATTTGTAGGACAATTATAATAACTGTACCAATAAATACAGATACATTTGTAATTGGTAACATTTTATTTTAATTTATATAATTTATAGAATAGCTTTTGCTGTCAATCCAGTTAGATAAACTTGTTAATGATATTTGAAATATTCAGTTAGGTTAAAAAAAGTTCTTGTGAAGAAGCAAGTACTTCAAGTACATAATAATAGTAAATATTATTGGTTATGTTTGAAATAAAAGGAATACTGGGAGATGCTATCTCCAAGTTTTAAGTATTGAACAACAAATAACAAAACAACAAATAATAATTAAAACAAAAAAAGCAGGTACCTGTTGTATATTTATTTTCAAATGATGACAACACAGATAACTATGATAACACTATGCAATAATGAGATAAATTTGAATTTAACAAAAGGTAGAGAATTATACTAGTACACCCTACGTATATACTATTTATTATTAATATTATACAATGCCATTTAATTATTCTCATTTACTTTCAGCAGTCTTGTTTAAGGGGACCTTATATATTCTGTTCCTGATGTTTCGCATCAGGTGACTTCCCCTCAAGAGGGGTCAATTGTGCTATCACCATATTTTGTGGTGAGCTCTCCTCCTGCTCAGGAGTAATGTCATCTGGCGTGTTACCAGTCAATTCCTCTTGTTGAAATGTGGCAGTGATTCCCCCTTTGCCAGCTGCTAACAATATATCTTTGATCCTGTCCACACTGCACCCTCCGTCCCCTGATTCCAGTGAACCCTGTTGATCACGCACCAAGTCAACGATTGATTTATCTGCCACTATGATCAGAGATTCTCCTGTGCTAGAGTCAAAAATTTCAAGACTTTCTGTATCTTGAGACTGGAGAGAAGAAGGGATAATACAAAATAAGTTCTTTTTTTAATCAATCCCCAAGATATTTTTGTTGTATGTTTTCATTGATTCTTAAAATGTATTTGTTAAATACATATTCTTCTTCAAGAGTTACTGGTATACTATTTATTGCAGCTTAGCTTATCATTTCTTTCCAATGCTATTGAAAAGTTATTTTAAATTTTTTAAAAGGAGGATTGCAAAGAATCTGCGTTCTGAGAATGTGTCTAAATAAATATTCAGTTACCTAATAGCAAGAAAATCCTAAACTTACTTTAGTGATTTGGTTCAAGGATATTTCTCTAGGCAATACATGAATTTCTAATACTCATGGGTTAATCTTACTCTCTTAAAGCCCCATACTCATGGGTTACTCTTACTCTCTTAAAGCCCCATACTCATGGGTTAATCTTACTCTCTTAAAGCCCCATACTCATGGGTTAATATTACTCTCTTAAAGCCCCATACTCATGGGTTAATATTACTCTCTTAAAGCCCCATACTCATGGGTTAATCTTACTCTCTTTAAGCCCCAGCTAATATTTTTCAACCTGCTCCATGTATTTGAGCAGTTCATACATGTTCTGAGCAAACGACTCCCCCCCCCCACCCTTCTAATTCAGACTGTAAACATCCCCATATAACTATTATTTACCAACATTCCCCAATATAACCATTATTTACCAACATCCCCAATATAACCATTATTTACCAACATCCCCAATATAACCATTATTTACCAACATCCCCAATATAACTATTATTTACAACATCCCCAATATAACCATTATTTACCAACATCCCCAATATAACCATTATTTACCAACATCCCCAATATAACCATTATTTACCAACATCCCCAATATAACCATTATTTACCAACATCCCCAATATAACTATTATTTACAAGCATCCCCAATATAACCATTATTTACCAACATCCCCAATATAACTATTATTTACAAGCATCCCCAATATAACCATTATTTACCAACATCCCCAATATAACTATTATTTACAAGCATCCCCAATATAACCATTATTTACCAATATCCCCAATATAACCATTATTTACCAACATCCCCAATATAACCATTATTTACCAACATCCCCAATATAACCATTATTTACCAACATCCCCAATATAACCATTATTTACCAACATCCCCAATATAACTATTATTTACCAACATCCCCATATAACCATTATTTACCAACATCCCCATATAACTATTATTTACCAACATCCCCAATATAACTATTATTTACCAACATCCCCATATAACCATTATTTACAACATCCCCAATGTAACTATTATTTACCAACATCCCCAATATAACCATTATTTACCAACATCCCCAATATAACTATTATTTACAAGCATCCCCAATATAACCATTATTTACCAATATCCCCAATATAACCATTATTTACCAATATCCCCAATATAACCATTATTTACCAACATCCCCAATATAACTATTATTTACCAACATCCCCAATATAACCATTATTTACCAATATCCCCAATATAACTATTATTTACCAACATCCCCAAGATAACCATTATTTACCAACATCCCCAATATAACTATTATTTACCATGGCCATTCAGCAGGAAAATCACAATCCAAATGACAGATAATATTAATATTTACAATTACTACGCAAAACTGCAGTTCCATAGAGATTGGCCCACTGACCTGATCAACAAAATTTCCATTCACTGTTGCTGCTCTCTCTTCTGTGATCACCTCAAAGTTGTCCCCACCATCCTCCATTTCTTCAACAGTTTGAAGAATCACATAATCCCCTGATATCTGTAGGACAGTGATAAAACAAGAACCACATAATCCCCTGATATCTGTAGGACAGTGATAAAACAAGAACCACATAATCCCCTGATATCTGTAGGACAGTGATAAAACAAGAATCACATAATCCCCTGATATCTGTAGGACAGTGATAAAACAAGAACCACATAATCCCCTGATATCTGTACGACAGTGATAAAACAAGAATCACATAATCCCCTGATATCTGTAGGACAGTGATAAAACACGGTCAATTTTAATACTATTATTTATTACTTTACTAACAAATTTTTAAGTATTTACATTACATGCCTTACAAATTGTATTTTAATATTTCATTAAAATGAGAAACATTTTCTATTGCTTAAGATTAAATGCTCTATATAGAATTTATGCCCAAAACAGCACTACTGCTACCTAAATTCATAAATATAAACCAATTTAGCTGCTTATATAATTTCCTTTTAAGAGAGATCAATTTGTTTATAAATAAATAGTCAGAGAAATTCCACATTCATAACATTTAATCATAATAAATTCTTTAAAGTCTGTGCAGTTATCAAAATTATTAAATTTAGTATAAATTTAAATGTTACAAAATAATTTTAGTGAATGTAATTTTTACTCTCATATATTATTTTCATCCTTGTTTGAAAAAGAAGCTTATGAAATTACATAACTACAAGAAGGGGAGCCATATATTTACTTCTAACCTAGACATGTGGAACATTTTAGTTGCTGTGACAGAAGAAAATGTGTTATGTAATGTTATTGTTGAAAATTAACACAAAATAGCTCATTTACTCCACAATGGATATTCAATTTTCTTGGAGGGATAAACGATGAGGTCTTGTTAATGAAAACTGTAATCTAAACGTTCCCTGCCATCCAATGGCTCTGCTGAAATTAATAAACCTATTAAAATTTAATGACAACCTTTGAGACAGCTCAATGTACAATCTTCAGTTTCAGTTGAAACAAATCTATTTTCCATTAATTTCAGGGACTTTCTTTCTTAGGCTAATAATAACCCAAACAACTGTGAGTAATTAAATGATGTTGATCAATGGGGCCGTCCATAAAGTACGTCACGCTCCAGAGTTGGGGAGGGGGTGTAAGAAAGTGTGACAGTTTGTGACTTGGGGGGTCCGGCCATGTGTGACGTCACGGTGTTTTATATTAAATTTTAATTATTTTGTTAATAAAAAACAACATTTTTGTTAAAAAGTGTGACATACTTTAGGGGGGGGGGTGTGTCCAAGATTTGTGACAGGGGGGAGGGGGAGTTAAAAATAGCGTGACATACTTTATGGACGGCCCCAATTGTTACAAAAAGTCAATAATCATGACCATGTAAACAGACTTTTTTTTTACTTTGTACATTTTAATAACCTTTGCTTTGAAGGGAAAGCTATATTATTAAATAAATTATATCTAAAACAAAATCTGGACCACCAATACTTCCTTTGTGGACTACCATCGGTCCACTTCTTTCTGGTTGGTTGGCAAAAGCTGACAATTTAAAACAATTGAAGCTTGGCCTTACTATGTTAAATTTTGCATCTCATTAATTATAAATAAAAATGAGGCATCTGTTGAGGTGAAATCAAATTACAGTATATTTATTAGCATTATAAATCAAATTATATTTATTAGAATTATAAATTAAAATTTGTTTATTTTCTACCATTGTAACCCAACTCAGTGTTAGAGATGCTAATAATTGCTATGAGAATCTAGATCAATAATTCATTCCTACCTCCTGGTCTTTGTCAGAAGATAAGATGAACTGTTGACCTTGATCTGGCTCTGTCTCGGGGAGGATGTAGTGCTGAGTGTCTGCCACCATGCTAGAAAACTGGGCCAGCATCGTCGTGTTGGTGGCCTCCAGATTGGTGGTAGAACAGGGCACTGTGAAAGTTAAGATAGGAATACAGAACAGGGCACTGTGAAAGTTTGGATAGGAATAGCAGGAAAGTTTGGATAGGAATACAGAATAGGGCACTGTGAAAGTTAGGATTAGGAATACAGATCAGGGCACTGTTAAAGTTAGGGCAGTAATACAGAACAGGGCACTGTGAAAAGAAGGATAATAATAATACATAACAGGGCCCTGGTAAAATTAGGACAGTAATAAGATTTTCTCTCATATCCTGATGGAGCAACACTTTTAAATAAAACTGGTGATAGACATTTTCATACCATGAAATGGTAGATTAAACTTGTGGACTATTTGTATGAGGTATTGATATAAATTATGTTATGTCTATTCTATCATTGAGTGTTGATATAATTTGTGTGAGGACGTTGCTGATAAATTGTGTTTAGCTTTAATGGCTCACTAATAATAAGAAGTAAATGAGATTTCAGCTATTTCATAATGGACGTATGGTATTATTGTCTCAACTACACCTTGAAGTTCTCATCAACTCACTTTTTGCTTTAAGATGCCTTGACAGTGTTCCCTGCTCTGCAAATGCCCTGTTACACAAGTTACACTTGTACGGTTTTTCTCCTGTGTGAAGTCTCATATGTCGCTGCAGTGACCCACGTTCTCGAAAATGGTGATTACAAACGTGGCATTTATATGGATTGACTCCTGTGTGTGTTCTGAGATGTACTTTGAGGGAGCTCTGAAATTAGTGGAGAGATGTACTTTGAGGGAGCTCTGAAATTAGTGGAGAGATGTACTTTGAGGGAGCTCTGAAATTAGTGGAGAGATGTACTTTGAGGGAGCTCTGAAATTAGTGGAGAGATGTACTTTGAGGGAGCTCTGAAATTAGTGGAGAGATGTACTTTGAGGGAGCTCTGAAATTAGTGGAGAGATGTACTTTGAGGGAGCTCTGAAATTAGTGGAGAGATGTACTTTGAGGGAGCTCTGAAATTAGTGGAGAGATGTACTTTGAGGGAGCTCTGAAATTAGTGGAGAGATGTACTTTGAGGGAGATCTGAAATTAGTGGAGAGATGTACTTTGAGGGAGCTCTGAAATTAGTGGAGTTTTTTAATTGCTCAAATACTTAAGTACTATAATTACCTTATAACAATTTTCATTAATTGGAAAACTCATAAGAGCAAAAAATTCAATAAAATTTTCAAAAATATGAACATTTTTTAAGAAGTTTATTAAAATTGATGTTTTCCACCAATCGATTTTAACAAATATGTGACTTATAGCTTATCTAACATACATTTTAACAATATGTGGCTTATAGGTTATCTAACATAGATTTTAACAAATATGTGACTTATATCGGGCCGCGGTGGTCTAGCGGTAGCACACAGGGACTGCAGAACCAAGGCAGAAGAGTCGCGAGTTCTATTCTCGGTGCTGGCAAGGCCCCCGGGGCATTGTGCTAGCCACACAATCCCTTGCTCATTAGTGGTGGCTAAATAAAACTTGTGAACAGTGGCGTAGCTAGAACTTTTGCCGCCCGGTGCAGTCTCCAATTTGCCGCCCTTTTAGGGGCTGTCCATAAATTATGTAACGCACCGTGTCACACATTTGACGTCACATCAAAACGAGCAACTTTAAATAAAAGTTCCACTTAAATAAATGATTACCGACACTTTATTTAAAGAGGGTTGACATGGCTTCACGCGTGTTACGATATTAGAGTGCAGCCTTACACTAAAAACATATTTAAATAGCAAAAAAAATTGATTTGAAACATGACAGCTTTTATGAGGGTGAGTGGAAACTGGTGACGTCATATTGAAGAAGGGGCCTAAGTTTTTGTGACAACGTGTGACGAGGGGGTAAAAAATCAGCCAAAATCACGTGATGTCAGTTATGGACGGCCCCTTAAAGTAAATCATATGATTTTTTAAAATAAATTAATAAACATGAATAAATAATTGTAATTAAAACGCAGTAAAGGTCGGGAACATTTTTTTCATTGCATGCCCTATTTATGTAAGCAGTAATAAAAGAGTAATATAAGATGATATATAAGATGATATATAAGATGATATATAAGATGATATATCTATAAATACACATTCATAAGAATACAAGATACTTTTTTAAAGATCACAAGAAAGATATTGAGGTCCCATGTCATGCAGAGCCGTCTTTACACCATTTTGGCCCCCCGGGCAAAGAAATAGTGTTGGGCCCCTGGGCAAAGAAAGAGTGCGCTCCCCCGCAGGAATGAAAAATAAATATACATAATATATATACAAAAACATATTCCCATGGGCCCCTATGCTCGTGTGCCCCCGGGCAAATGCACAACGGGCCTATGCGTTAAGACGGCCCTGCCCCAATGAGACAAAATATATTCCAAATTTACACCCAATTAATATGCATTTAATTTTTATTTATAAATACAGTGGGG
Organism: Ampullaceana balthica; assembly: GCA_944989445.1. Classification (NCBI taxonomy): domain Eukaryota; kingdom Metazoa; phylum Mollusca; class Gastropoda; family Lymnaeidae; genus Ampullaceana; species Ampullaceana balthica. Next base: position 376,720 of record CALYLW010000772.1, on the reverse strand, counting down.
CCCGCTTAAGTCGACGGCCTCGGGGTATGGAAAAATGGCGCCGAGATAACCGATCACCGACTTAAACGAAAACCAATATGGCGGCAAAATATTAACATGCGCTTGAAATTTATTTATAATTATATACATGATGTGCGTTAATTATTGATGGGACGATTAATGATTTAATCGGAATCGTATCGGAATATCGGGACCCTAATATTTCTTCACTCTTTCCTAAGGTTAAGACCATTCATTTTTAAGGACCGTTTAAATATAACGTAATGGGTGTGAGACTGCAATCAATTTAAATATAACCCAGGGTTCCCACTCAGTCGGGAATTCTCTTAAAATAATTTTGCCGGTCTTGAAAGTCGGGAAATAGTCGGGAAAAGTTATGACTAGTCGGGAATTTATATATATATATATATATATTTTTTTGCCGAAGTAAAAGTAAAATGACTTTTGATTACATCTCTGTGGTCATGTTTCGATTCAATTTAATAATAAAAAAAAAGTTACCAGTTTATAATTGTCTGCGTATGCGTTAAAGGTCAAATTTTTCGCCTCACATCATGGCGCGTGTTTGCAATGCCCGTTGAATCGGCGAATTAAAATAAAAAACAACATATCAATATGGTAATTTTAAGTATAATGCTTTTGACGTACAGGATATCTGTCACTATGAGACCGCACTCGAATTATCTCCGTCAATCAAATGATACGTGTAACTTGTAATATAAATAGTAACAAATGCGGCCTTGACCTTTTCAGAATTCGACCTATAACAGTGATGACGTGTATATTATATATCTACTAGAAAATTAAGAAAATGATTTGATTTCAGCGTCACGCGCGTGTTAGTCACAGTCACGTATCTTCCTGGTAACAAAGCAACAACAAACTTTTAAAAGAATAATAATAAAGATAATCAACTCGTTTTTTAAAATTTTATTTTATAATTCCTTCCATGGATAAAAACATTTCACGTTGTACTTCTTGCTCTAAAGATAGAGCCACGTCTTCTGAATTTTCCCCACTCATATTTTTTCTCCTTCTAACTCGGCGTTCAGTTGATAATCCAACTCTCTATAACAGCGTTCTGTATTAGCACATCTCTTTGTTTCATGAAATGGGTTTGCATTAATTTTAAAAAGAGACGGGTTCCCATAAATTGAGATAACATAGAAAAGAAAAAGATTGCATTGAACCGAGTAAAATTCCACCATCTGATCTCGTTTTACTAGTTACTTCTTCAGATGTCAATTTTTCCAAGACGCTTGAAATTTTAAAGTATGTCTTTTTCAAAATTATTTATGCTATTTTGGTGTTTATTAATGGAAAAATTTGAATATTTTCATGTTCTTGCCATAAATCTAAATAATTTTCCATAAAAGAGACAAACTCAAATTTTTTACACAATACTTTAATTGGATAAGCGTAAAATTTTAAATGAATAACTGTATTCTAATGAAAAACACAAATTGTGTGTGTGCTATTTTAATGCAATAAAATATTTAACTTTGAGTAAGTTACCTTACAATAATTTTCTAAAAACTGAAACAGTAACATAAAATACTTTAATATAAAAATGTTTGAACCACCATGTTATTTAGGTAATTGTTAGCGCATCATTCTGCGCATGTCGAAATTCCACGCAAAAACTGTTGTGGCGATATTAATAGCACATATTATTCGCCCAGTGGTGATGTTTTTTGTGGGGGTTTTTTTTTGGTGTTTTTGTGTTTTTGCAGTTTTCTTATAAAAGCGCCATCTGTGACATATACCGCTTAATTTTCCAAAAATAGATATTTACCTTTTTTGAGCGATTTTAAATTTTTGAACGGGTTTGCGTTAGTTATAACAACCACTATGTAATCAAACAAAGGTTGCGCGAATCCGTTAATTAAGTCTCGAAATAAAGAATATTTTTGTTTCACCTTGGTTTTCCCCCTTCAAAAGAAAAAAGGGCGGTTGTCGGAAATGACTTTACCTTTCAAATGCCGCCCCTATATGGTGCCGCCCGAGGCGGACCACTCCACCGACCCCCCCCTCTAGCTACGCCACTGCTTGTGAACGCTACTTCACTTGCCCCCATAGTCCGTCATGGACTGGAAAGGGGGTTATTATTATAATATTATTATCACAATATTGTGACTTATAGCTTATCTAACAATTTTCAATATTCAGCCTCTAGAGAGAGAGTAAAAAAGTGATGGCAAGTTAACAGCTTTTAAAACCTAGAGTTCAACATGGTCCCACCTGAGTTTTGAAGAGTTTATCACAGATAGAACAATGGAATGGCCGGTCCTGTGAGTGGATTCTCAGGTGCTGCTGGACATGGGACAGACTCTTGAACAGTTTCCCACACTCTCCACATTTAAAGTCTCTACCATCTTTGTGGACATACATGTGTTTCTTGAGGATATCACGAGAGGTGAAGCTGCGATGACAGTGCTGACATTGATGAGGTCGTTCACCTATAAAAGTCAAGTGTTAAATATGGAAACATTCAGTAGATTGTTCATATTGACAGCTGTTCATATTTATGTAATAGGTACAAGTTATATGTTCACCCATAATATTTAAATATTATAGTATACAAACATTGAGTTGATTGTTCATATTGACAGCATGTTTATGTAATGGATACAAACAATATTATTTTAAAAACTGCAGAGCTACAAATAAAATCTAGTGCTTAAATACTAATTATAATTATAAGAGGTATAAGTTATTAAATACTACTTCTAATTATAAGTTATTAAAATTACAAACTGATTCTAATTTAGGATAATGAATTAAATATATAATTGTGGTAGAGACACATACAGGCTTCTATCTCATATCATGTGAACTCAGGTGATTACATTTAATAACTGTTGTGTAAAGAATAAAACTTCAGCTGTGATATTAAATCTTACCCGTGTGTGTCCTCATATGCTGGCGCAAATAGCTACTACCCCGAAAGTATCGGTTACACACCAGGCACTGAAGAGTGCCTGTGGCAGATGGCCCGGGTTTCTCTGTTTCTCCTGAAACTTTGTTTTTCTTGATACTATACAACTGTTTGACAGCAGTCAGGGCATTCCTATTTAAGATAATGTAGAGACTGAATAAATAATTTTGTAATCAAATTTTTAAAAAGGTTTACTTATGTGCCTCTGTGAGTTTGCTGATGATAGTAAATGGTACTTAAATCATAGGTTACAATGTATGATCTTCAAGGCAGAGATACATATACTGGTATATATATATATCAATCATAGGTTACAATGTATGATCTTCAAGGCAGAGATACATATACTGGTATATATATATATCAATCATCAATCATAGGTTACAATGTATGATCTTCAAGACTGATATATATATATATCAATCATAGGTTACAATGTATGATCTTCAAGGCTGATATATATATATATATCAATCATAGGTTACAATGTATGATCTTCAAGACTGATATATATATCAATCATAGATTACAATGTATGATCTTCAAGGCTGATATATATCAATCATAGGCAAAACAAACGAACATGGAAATTATACAATGAATTATCTACACCAGCCAAGTATGAAGCCTTGCCATAGAAAAGAAAAAAAAGATCCCAGTTTGTGCATGGCAAGACAAATTCATAAACATATTAAAAGTAATTCTGTTTATACCTAGCCTCATCACATAAAAAATGAATTAACTTTGACCCAAACCGTTAACTGAAATAGATAATATTTAATAGAAGATATTAATAATATCAATTATTTGAAAAAGATTTGAGTCTTCTTGGTTTAATAGAAGATATTAATAAACTATCAACTTATTTGTTAAACTCACCTCAACACTGTTTTCTTAGACTCACTCAACACTGTTTTCTTAGACTCACCTCAAACACTGTTTTCTTAGACTCACCTCAACACTGTTTTCTTAGACTCACCTCAACACTGTTTTCTTAGACTCACCTCAACACTGTTTTCTTAGACTCACCTCAACACTGTTTTCTTAGACTCACCTCAACACTGTTTTCTTAGACTCACCTCAACACTGTTTTCTTAGACTCACCTCAACACTGTTTTCTTAGACTCACCTCAACACTGTTTTCTTAGACTCACCTCAACACTGTTTTCTTAGACTCACCTCAACACTGTTTTCTTAGACTCACCTCAACACTGTTTTCTTAGACTCACCTCAACACTGTTTTCTTAGACTCACCTCAACACTGTTTTCTTAGACTCACCTCAACACTGTTTTCTTAGACTCACCTCAACACTGTTTTCTTAGACTCACCTCAACACTGTTTTCTTAGACTCACCTCAGGGACTGTTTTCTTAGTCTCACCTCAACACTGTTTTCATAGACTCACCTCAACACTGTTTTCTTAGACTCACCTCAACACTGTTTTCTTAGACTCACCTCAACACTGTTTTCTTAGACTCACCTCAACACTGTTTTCATAGACTCACCTCAACACTGTTTTCTTAGACTCACCTCAACACTGTTTTCCTGTCTTGCATAGTTTCTCCATTCTTTAAATTGATGTCCTCCTCCATAGACAAGACACTGGCCTCAATATCCTGTCAGAATTAGTTTACTCCTCCATAAACATATTTCAGGTTCAAGCAGAATTTGTTTTAGATAGTTACACAAATAATTTAAATGAGGAATTTTTCAGCTAGTCTTTGATCCTGCTATAGATATAAATTATTCAGCTAGACTTTGATCCTACTATAGATATAAATTATTCAGCTAGACTTTGATCCTGCTATAGATATAAATTATTCAGCTAGTCTTTGATCCTGCTATAGATATACATTATTCAGCTAGACTTTGATCCTGCTATAGATATAAATTATTCAGCTAGTCTTTGATCCTGCTATAGATATAAATTATTCAGCTAGACTTTGATCCTGCTATAGATATAAATTATTCAGCTAGACTTTGATCCTGCTATAGATATAAATTATTCAGCTAGTCTTTGATCCTGCTATAGATATAAATTATTCAGCTAGTCTTTGATCCTGCTATTGATATACATTATTCAGCTAGACTTTGATCCTGCTATAGATATAAATTATTCAGCTAGACTTTGATCCTGCTATAGATATAAATTATTCAGCTAGTCTTTGATCCTGCTATAGATATAAATTATTCAGCTAGTCTTTGATCCTGCTATAGATATAAATTATTCAGCTAGTCTTTGATCCTGCTATAGATATAAATATCTGAGCTTTAGACACATGAAATAAATAAAGGAAGATCCCTATAAATATATGCATCTCCTCAAGTTATAAATATTACCTGAAAAAAAGAACACTACAGTCGAACCCACTTACCTCGAGCTCGGTTAGCTCGACCACCCCACTAACTCGACGTTTTTTTATTGGAACCGCCAAATTCTCTCTTTGTCTTAGCATTTTTTCATCGGCTTATTCGATTTTTCTAAGTCGCCGAAACCTAGTACCTCGAGCACAAAAGAGGGCCAAATTTGCAACTAAACTTGGTTAGCTCGATCCTCTTCGGTTGGCCTAGCAATGCACTCTTGTCATTTTTAGTTCAAAACAGTGTTGACATCTCGCTTTTCTTCTAGACTTCCGGCTTTTCTACGAGATTTCAATAAAACTAACCGGATGTTTTGCGTGTGTGAATTATAATTTGATGTGTATCCATGGAGTATGTATTATTGTATTCACCCGAGGTACTGGACAATCGCGTTAGAGGTCGTGAATCGTCATTATTTCGCAGTGCATGTTATATTATTATTAAACTTAATTCATTTTCTGATGCATTAATCATTTTATTTTTTAAGATAAACGAATATCTTTAGAAATGAAAATAAAGGTTTGTATCGAGAATCGATGGTGGTTTTTATATAATTAAATAAAAAATTATTATTCTTTTAAAAGTTTGTTGTTGTTGCTTTGTTACCAGTAAGATACGTGACTGTGACACTAACACGCGCGTGACGATGAAATGAAATAATTTCTGATAAGGAATGATTTTAAAAAAAATTCGCTTAGACTTATTTGCCGGCCGAGATCAAACACAGTACACTGAGTACACACAGCCCACAGCGTGCTGTGATCAACGGTCAAGGCCACAATAGTTTTATTTATATTACAAGTTTGATTGACTGAGGAAATTCAAGAACGTTCTGATAGTTAAGTAACAGATATCCTCCACGTCAAAAGCATTAAACTTAAAATAACCATATTGATTTGTTTATTTGTATTTTAAATTCGCTGATACTAGTGATACGACGACAAACGCTAGCGGCTGTGACACGGCGAAGCGTAAACTTTGACCTTTTAGTGCATGCGCAGACAATTATAAACTGGTAACTTATTTTTCATTAAATTAAATGGAATCGAAACATGACAGAGACGTAATCAAAGTCCTTTACTTCGGCATAAATATATATACATGTGTATATATATGTATAATTTATTATATATATATATGAATTCCCGATTAGTCATAACTTTTCCCGACTTTCAAGGCAGAGAATTTATTTTTAAGAATTCCCGACTTTTTTCCGTTTTCCTGAGTGGGAACCATTGTTATATTTAAATTTTAAACGGTCCTTAAAAACGAACGGTCATTACAACCTTAGGAAAGAGTGAAGAAATATTAGGGTTCCGATACGATTCCGATTAATCATCCCATCACTAATTAACGCTAACTAATTAATCATGGACATAAAGAAATTTCAAGCACATGTTAATATTTTGCAGCCATATTGGTTTTCGTTTTAACTCGATCATCGGTTATCTCAACGCCATTTTTCATACCCCAACGCCGTCGACTTAAGCGGTTTCGACTGTATATAATATGCATATATTCCATTTGCATAAATTAATTTACTTTATCTTTAAACGTTTATATGTAAATATGTTGATTGAAATAGAAAAACAAAGTTTGACAATGACTTACATTTAAAGAATCCTGATGCATGCATAGAATATGTTGGCGTAATTCCTCCCGGCCATTAGACAGGAAGTGACACAATCCACATCGAGATGGCTGATCAGCCAAGTGGCTACGTAAGTGAATCTCCAAACCTTCAACAGCCAAGAAATCTTTTCTACACACCTGAGAATAAGAATACAAGAAAAAAATAATAACAATAATTTGAGAACTGCTATAGCGCTGTACCCCAGCTAA
>CALYLW010000772.1:293295-369479 GCA_944989445.1 Ampullaceana balthica | reverse complement strand
CTCACCATACCTAACTGATATAGTGCTGTACCCCAGCTAGACTCACCATACCTAACTGATATAGTGCTGTACCCCAGCTAGACTCACCATACCTAACTGATATAGTGCTGTACCCCAGCTAGACTCACCATACCTAACTGATATAGTGCTGTACCCCAGCTAGACTCACCATACCTAACTGATATAGTGCTGTACCCCAGCTAGACTCACCATACCTAACTGATATAGTGCTGTACCCCAGCTAGACTCACCATACCTAACTGATATAGTGCTGTACCCCAGCTAGACTCACCATACCTAACTGATATAGTGCTGTACCCCAGCTAGACTCACCATACCTAACTGATATAGTGCTGTACCCCAGCTAGACTCACCATACCTAACTGATATAGTGCTGTACCCCAGCTATGGACTCACCATACCTAACTGATATAGTGCTGTACCCCAGATGGACTCACCATACCTAACTGATATAGTGCTGTACCCCAGCTAGACTCACCATACCTAACTGATATAGTGCTGTACCCCAGCTAGACTCACCATACCTAACTGATATAGTGCTGTACCCCAGCTAGACTCACCATACCTAACTGATATAGTGCTGTACCCCAGCTATGGACTCACCATACCTAACTGATATAGTGCTGTACCCCAGCTAGACTCACCATACCTAACTGATATAGTGCTGTACCCCAGCTAGACTCACCATACCTAACTGATATAGTGCTGTACCCCAGATGGACTCACCATACCTAACTGATATAGTGCTGTACCCCAGATGGACTCACCATACCTAACTGATATAGTGCTGTACCCCAGATGGACTCACCATACCTAACTGATATAGTGCTGTACCCCAGCTAGACTCACCATACCTAACTGATATAGTGCTGTACCCCAGCTAGACTCACCATACCTAACTGATATAGTGCTGTACCCCAGCTAGACTCACCATACCTAACTGATATAGTGCTGTACCCCAGATGGACTCACCATACCTAACTGATATAGTGCTGTACCCCAGCTAGACTCACCATACCTAACTGATATAGTGCTGTACCCCAGCTAGACTCACCATACCTAACTGATATAGTGCTGTACCCCAGCTATGGACTCACCATACCTAACTGATATAGTGCTGTACCCCAGCATAGGACTCACCATACCTAACTGATATAGTGCTGTACCCCAGCTAGACTCACCATACCTAACTGATATAGTGCTGTACCCCAGCTAGACTCACCATACCTAACTGATATAGTGCTGTACCCCAGCTAGACTCACCATACCTAACTGATATAGTGCTGTACCCCAGCTAGACTCACCATACCTAACTGATATAGTGCTGTACCCCAGCTAGACTCACCATACCTAACTGATATAGTGCTGTACCCCAGCTAGCATATGGACTCACCATACCTAACTGATATAGTGCTGTACCCCAGCTAGCATATGGACTCACCATACCTAACTGATATAGTGCTGTACCCCAGCTAGACTCACCATACCTAACTGATATAGTGCTGTACCCCAGCTAGACTCACCATACCTAACTGATATAGTGCTGTACCCCAGATGGACTCACCATACCTAACTGATATAGTGCTGTACCCCAGCTAGACTCACCATACCTAACTGATATAGTGCTGTACCCCAGCTAGGACTCACCATACCTAACTGATATAGTGCTGTACCCCAGCTATGGACTCACCATACCTAACTGATATAGTGCTGTACCCCAGCTATGGACTCACCATACCTAACTGATATAGTGCTGTACCCCAGCTAGACTCACCATACCTAACTGATATAGTGCTGTACCCCAGCTAGACTCACCATACCTAACTGATATAGTGCTGTACCCCAGATGGACTCACCATACCTAACTGATATAGTGCTGTACCCCAGCTAGACTCACCATACCTAACTGATATAGTGCTGTACCCCAGCTAGACTCACCATACCTAACTGATATAGTGCTGTACCCCAGATGGACTCACCATACCTAACTGATATAGTGCTGTACCCCAGCTAGACTCACCATACCTAACTGATATAGTGCTGTACCCCAGCTAGACTCACCATACCTAACTGATATAGTGCTGTACCCCAGCTAGACTCACCATACCTAACTGATATAGTGCTGTACCCCAGATGGACTCACCATACCTAACTGATATAGTGCTGTACCCCAGATGGACTCACCATACCTAACTGATATAGTGCTGTACCCCAGCTAGACTCACCATACCTAACTGATATAGTGCTGTACCCCAGCTAGACTCACCATACCTAACTGATATAGTGCTGTACCCCAGCTAGACTCACCATACCTAACTGATATAGTGCTGTACCCCAGCTAGACTCACCATACCTAACTGATATAGTGCTGTACCCCAGCTAGACTCACCATACCTAACTGATATAGTGCTGTACCCCAGCTAGATGGACTCACCATACCTAACTGATATAGTGCTGTACCCCAGCTAGACTCACCATACCTAACTGATATAGTGCTGTACCCCAGCTAGACTCACCATACCTAACTGATATAGTGCTGTACCCCAGCTAGACTCACCATACCTAACTGATATAGTGCTGTACCCCAGATGGACTCACCATACCTAACTGATATAGTGCTGTACCCCAGCTAGACTCACCATACCTAACTGATATAGTGCTGTACCCCAGCTAGACTCACCATACCTAACTGATATAGTGCTGTACCCCAGATGGACTCACCATACCTAACTGATATAGTGCTGTACCCCAGCTAGACTCACCATACCTAACTGATATAGTGCTGTACCCCTAGCTAGACTCACCATACCTAACTGATATAGTGCTGTACCCCAGCTAGACTCACCATACCTAACTGATATAGTGCTGTACCCCAGCTAGACTCACCATACCTAACTGATATAGTGCTGTACCCCAGCTATGGACTCACCATACCTAACTGATATAGTGCTGTACCCCAGCTAGACTCACCATACCTAACTGATATAGTGCTGTACCCCAGATGGACTCACCATACCTAACTGATATAGTGCTGTACCCCAGATGGACTCACCATACCTAACTGATATAGTGCTGTACCCCAGCTAGACTCACCATACCTAACTGATATAGTGCTGTACCCCAGATGGACTCACCATACCTAACTGATATAGTGCTGTACCCCAGATGGACTCACCATACCTAACTGATATAGTGCTGTACCCCAGATGGACTCACCATACCTAACTGATATAGTGCTGTACCCCAGATGGACTCACCATACCTAACTGATATAGTGCTGTACCCCAGCTAGACTCACCATACCTAACTGATATAGTGCTGTACCCCAGCTAGACTCACCATACCTAACTGATATAGTGCTGTACCCCAGCTAGACTCACCATACCTAACTGATATAGTGCTGTACCCCAGATGGACTCACCATACCTAACTGATATAGTGCTGTACCCCAGCTAGACTCACCATACCTAACTGATATAGTGCTGTACCCCAGCTAGACTCACCATACCTAACTGATATAGTGCTGTACCCCAGCATAGACTCACCATACCTAACTGATATAGTGCTGTACCCCAGCTAGCATATGGACTCACCATACCTAACTGATATAGTGCTGTACCCCAGATGGACTCACCATACCTAACTGATATAGTGCTGTACCCCAGCTAGACTCACCATACCTAACTGATATAGTGCTGTACCCCAGATGGACTCACCATACCTAACTGATATAGTGCTGTACCCCAGCTAGACTCACCATACCTAACTGATATAGTGCTGTACCCCAGCTAGACTCACCATACCTAACTGATATAGTGCTGTACCCCAGCTAGCATATGGACTCACCATACCTAACTGATATAGTGCTGTACCCCAGCAGATGGACTCACCATACCTAACTGATATAGTGCTGTACCCCAGCTAGACTCACCATACCTAACTGATATAGTGCTGTACCCCAGCTAGACTCACCATACCTAACTGATATAGTGCTGTACCCCAGATGGACTCACCATACCTAACTGATATAGTGCTGTACCCCAGCTAGACTCACCATACCTAACTGATATAGTGCTGTACCCCAGATGGACTCACCATACCTAACTGATATAGTGCTGTACCCCAGCTGGACTCACCATACCTAACTGATATAGTGCTGTACCCCAGCTAGACTCACCATACCTAACTGATATAGTGCTGTACCCCAGCTAGACTCACCATACCTAACTGATATAGTGCTGTACCCCAGCTAGACTCACCATACCTAACTGATATAGTGCTGTACCCCAGATGGACTCACCATACCTAACTGATATAGTGCTGTACCCCAGATGGACTCACCATACCTAACTGATATAGTGCTGTACCCCAGCTAGACTCACCATACCTAACTGATATAGTGCTGTACCCCAGCTAGACTCACCATACCTAACTGATATAGTGCTGTACCCCAGCTAGACTCACCATACCTAACTGATATAGTGCTGTACCCCAGATGGACTCACCATACCTAACTGATATAGTGCTGTACCCCAGCATGGACTCACCATACCTAACTGATATAGTGCTGTACCCCAGCTAGACTCACCATACCTAACTGATATAGTGCTGTACCCCAGCTAGAATGGACTCACCATACCTAACTGATATAGTGCTGTACCCCAGCTAGACTCACCATACCTAACTGATATAGTGCTGTACCCCAGCTAGGACTCACCATACCTAACTGATATAGTGCTGTACCCCAGATGGACTCACCATACCTAACTGATATAGTGCTGTACCCCAGCTAGGACTCACCATACCTAACTGATATAGTGCTGTACCCCAGATGGACTCACCATACCTAACTGATATAGTGCTGTACCCCAGCTATGGACTCACCATACCTAACTGATATAGTGCTGTACCCCAGATGGACTCACCATACCTAACTGATATAGTGCTGTACCCCAGCTAGGACTCACCATACCTAACTGATATAGTGCTGTACCCCAGATGGACTCACCATACCTAACTGATATAGTGCTGTACCCCAGCTACAGATGGACTCACCATACCTAACTGATATAGTGCTGTACCCCAGCTAGACTCACCATACCTAACTGATATAGTGCTGTACCCCAGCTAGACTCACCATACCTAACTGATATAGTGCTGTACCCCAGCTAGACTCACCATACCTAACTGATATAGTGCTGTACCCCAGATGGACTCACCATACCTAACTGATATAGTGCTGTACCCCAGCTAGACTCACCATACCTAACTGATATAGTGCTGTACCCCAGATGGACTCACCATACCTAACTGATATAGTGCTGTACCCCAGATGGACTCACCATACCTAACTGATATAGTGCTGTACCCCAGCTAGACTCACCATACCTAACTGATATAGTGCTGTACCCCAGCTAGACTCACCATACCTAACTGATATAGTGCTGTACCCCAGCTAGACTCACCATACCTAACTGATATAGTGCTGTACCCCAGCATGGACTCACCATACCTAACTGATATAGTGCTGTACCCAGCTAGCAGATGGACTCACCATACCTAACTGATATAGTGCTGTACCCCAGCATAGGACTCACCATACCTAACTGATATAGTGCTGTACCCCAGCTAGCAGATGGACTCACCATACCTAACTGATATAGTGCTGTACCCCAGCTAGACTCACCATACCTAACTGATATAGTGCTGTACCCCAGCTAGCAGATGGACTCACCATACCTAACTGATATAGTGCTGTACCCCAGCTAGACTCACCATACCTAACTGATATAGTGCTGTACCCCAGATGGACTCACCATACCTAACTGATATAGTGCTGTACCCCAGCTAGACTCACCATACCTAACTGATATAGTGCTGTACCCCAGCTAGACTCACCATACCTAACTGATATAGTGCTGTACCCCAGATGGACTCACCATACCTAACTGATATAGTGCTGTACCCCAGCTAGACTCACCATACCTAACTGATATAGTGCTGTACCCCAGCTAGACTCACCATACCTAACTGATATAGTGCTGTACCCCAGCATAGACTCACCATACCTAACTGATATAGTGCTGTACCCCAGCTACCATACTATGATAGGCTGTACCCCAGGGACTCACCATACCTAACTGATATAGTGCTGTACCCCAGATGGACTCACCATACCTAACTGATATAGTGCTGTACCCCAGCTAGACTCACCATACCTAACTGATATAGTGCTGTACCCCAGCTAGACTCACCATACCTAACTGATATAGTGCTGTACCCCAGCATGGACTCACCATACCTAACTGATATAGTGCTGTACCCCAGCTAGACTCACCATACCTAACTGATATAGTGCTGTACCCCAGCTAGACTCACCATACCTAACTGATATAGTGCTGTACCCCAGCTATGGACTCACCATACCTAACTGATATAGTGCTGTACCCCAGCATAGGACTCACCATACCTAACTGATATAGTGCTGTACCCCAGCTAGACTCACCATACCTAACTGATATAGTGCTGTACCCCAGCTAGACTCACCATACCTAACTGATATAGTGCTGTACCCCAGATGGACTCACCATACCTAACTGATATAGTGCTGTACCCCAGCTAGACTCACCATACCTAACTGATATAGTGCTGTACCCCAGATGGACTCACCATACCTAACTGATATAGTGCTGTACCCCAGATGGACTCACCATACCTAACTGATATAGTGCTGTACCCCAGCTAGACTCACCATACCTAACTGATATAGTGCTGTACCCCAGCTAGACTCACCATACCTAACTGATATAGTGCTGTACCCCAGCTAGACTCACCATACCTAACTGATATAGTGCTGTACCCCAGATGGACTCACCATACCTAACTGATATAGTGCTGTACCCCAGCTAGACTCACCATACCTAACTGATATAGTGCTGTACCCCAGATGGACTCACCATACCTAACTGATATAGTGCTGTACCCCAGATGGACTCACCATACCTAACTGATATAGTGCTGTACCCCAGCTAGACTCACCATACCTAACTGATATAGTGCTGTACCCCAGCTAGACTCACCATACCTAACTGATATAGTGCTGTACCCCAGCTACCATCACTGATGCGTACCCCGAGACTCACCATACCTAACTGATATAGTGCTGTACCCCAGCTAGGACTCACCATACCTAACTGATATAGTGCTGTACCCCAGCTAGGACTCACCATACCTAACTGATATAGTGCTGTACCCCAGCTAGACTCACCATACCTAACTGATATAGTGCTGTACCCCAGCTAGACTCACCATACCTAACTGATATAGTGCTGTACCCCAGATGGACTCACCATACCTAACTGATATAGTGCTGTACCCCAGCTAGACTCACCATACCTAACTGATATAGTGCTGTACCCCAGCTAGACTCACCATACCTAACTGATATAGTGCTGTACCCCAGCTAGACTCACCATACCTAACTGATATAGTGCTGTACCCCAGCTAGACTCACCATACCTAACTGATATAGTGCTGTACCCCAGCTAGACTCACCATACCTAACTGATATAGTGCTGTACCCCAGCTAGCAATGGACTCACCATACCTAACTGATATAGTGCTGTACCCCAGCTAGACTCACCATACCTAACTGATATAGTGCTGTACCCCAGCTAGACTCACCATACCTAACTGATATAGTGCTGTACCCCAGCTAGACTCACCATACCTAACTGATATAGTGCTGTACCCCAGATGGACTCACCATACCTAACTGATATAGTGCTGTACCCCAGCTAGACTCACCATACCTAACTGATATAGTGCTGTACCCCAGCTAGACTCACCATACCTAACTGATATAGTGCTGTACCCCAGATGGACTCACCATACCTAACTGATATAGTGCTGTACCCCAGCTAGACTCACCATACCTAACTGATATAGTGCTGTACCCCAGCTAGACTCACCATACCTAACTGATATAGTGCTGTACCCCAGCTAGACTCACCATACCTAACTGATATAGTGCTGTACCCCAGCTAGAGATGGACTCACCATACCTAACTGATATAGTGCTGTACCCCAGCTAGACTCACCATACCTAACTGATATAGTGCTGTACCCCAGATGGACTCACCATACCTAACTGATATAGTGCTGTACCCCAGATGGACTCACCATACCTAACTGATATAGTGCTGTACCCCACGATGGACTCACCATACCTAACTGATATAGTGCTGTACCCCAGATGGACTCACCATACCTAACTGATATAGTGCTGTACCCCAGCTAGACTCACCATACCTAACTGATATAGTGCTGTACCCCAGCTAGACTCACCATACCTAACTGATATAGTGCTGTACCCCAGTGACCTACCAACTGATAGGCTGTACCCCAGCTAGACTCACCATACCTAACTGATATAGTGCTGTACCCCAGATGGACTCACCATACCTAACTGATATAGTGCTGTACCCCAGCTAGACTCACCATACCTAACTGATATAGTGCTGTACCCCAGCTAGGACTCACCATACCTAACTGATATAGTGCTGTACCCCAGCTAGCATATGGACTCACCATACCTAACTGATATAGTGCTGTACCCCAGCTAGCAGATGGACTCACCATACCTAACTGATATAGTGCTGTACCCCAGATGGACTCACCATACCTAACTGATATAGTGCTGTACCCCAGCTAGGACTCACCATACCTAACTGATATAGTGCTGTACCCCAGATGGACTCACCATACCTAACTGATATAGTGCTGTACCCCAGCTAGACTCACCATACCTAACTGATATAGTGCTGTACCCCAGCTAGACTCACCATACCTAACTGATATAGTGCTGTACCCCAGCTAGAGACTCACCATACCTAACTGATATAGTGCTGTACCCCAGCTAGCAGATGGTCTCACCATACCTAACTGATATAGTGCTGTACCCCAGCTAGACTCACCATACCTAACTGATATAGTGCTGTACCCCAGCTAGCAGATGGACTCACCATACCTAACTGATATAGTGCTGTACCCCAGCTAGACTCACCATACCTAACTGATATAGTGCTGTACCCCAGCTAGCAGATGGACTCACCATACCTAACTGATATAGTGCTGTACCCCAGCTAGACTCACCATACTAACTGATATAGTGCTGTACCCCAGCTAGACTCACCATACCTAACTGATATAGTGCTGTACTCCAGCTAGACTCACCATACCTAACTGATATAGTGCTGTACCCCAGCTAGCAGATGGTCTCACCATACCTAACTGATATAGTGCTGTACTCCAGCTAGACTCACCATACCTAACTGATATAGTGCTGTACCCCAGCTAGCACATGGACACACCATACCTAACTGATATAGTGCTGCACTCCAGCTAGACTCACCATACCTAACTGATATAGTGCTGTACCCCAGCTAGCACATGGACACACCATACCTAACTGATATAGTGCTGCACTCCAGCTAAACTCACCATACCTAACTGATATAGTGCTGCACTCCAGCTAGACTCACCATACCTAACTGATATAGTGCTGCACTCCCAGCTAAACTCACCATACCTAACTGATATAGTGCTGTACTCCAGCTAGCAGATGGACTCACTATGCCTAACAAAAAAATAGTTACTGCACAATATTCATTGTATGCTAACTACGTATATAACTGATACATATTTTTTGTCATGTATGGAATAAATATTTATCAGAAATTTAAAAACAAAACCTTGCAGATTAGAGGAGAATATAAAAGATGTAAATCTCACATGACACTGAGTAGATAGAGGAGAATATAAAAGATGTAAATCTCACATGACACTGAGTAGATAGAGGAGAATATAAAAGATGTAAATCTCACATGACACTGAGTAGATAGAGGAGAATATAAAAGATGTAAATCTCACATGACACTGAGTAGATAGAGGAGAATATAAAAGATGTAAATCTCACATGACACTGAGTAGATTTAAGGAGCTCTACTTCTGCACTGCTTTTCATCATAATCAAATCTGTATCCATTTCCTCTGGACTTTCCACTTTGATATTTTCATGTGATCCTGACCTAGTGGACATTTCCTCAAGATGATTTAAGTGTCTTGTCCCATCATTCTGAGACTCCTTGTGGATCTCGGACACAACGACGAAACTCTCATGTTCCCCTGGCAAACTTTGGTAACTGGTGGTGCTTGCAACACTAACTACAGCAGCACTGTATGAGTCAGCACCTGTCTCTGTTTCACCCCCTCCAGGGCCTGTGACCCATATCTGATAAGATAAGATAAGATATCTGTTTTCAGTTGAAATAAGTATTTCAAGATTGATAAGACAAAGGATAGCCAGTGTATTTAAGTTTAAGCTCTAACAAATGTAGTATTCAAATGTAAGCACTAAAAACTGCAGTATTCCAATATAAGCCCAAACAAATGTAGTATTCCAATTATAGCATTAACAACTGCAGTATTCCAATTATAGCATTAACAACTGCAGTATTCCAATTATAGCATTAACAACTGCAGTATTCCAATATAAGCCCAAACAACTGCAGTATTCCAATTATAGCATTAACAACTGCAGTATTCCAATATAAGCCCAAACAACTGCAGTATTCCAATTATAGCATTAACAACTGCAGTATTCCAATATAAGCCCAAACAACTGCAGTATTCCAATTATAGCATTAACAACTGCAGTATTCCAATTATACAGTCCCTCTGACCTCCAAGACAGCACCCTTAATGTCAAAAGCAGGGGAAATTATCACTGATCGGGACAAGCAACTCAAACGGTGGATCGAGCACTACCTGGAATTGTACGCAACTATAAACCATGTCTCAACTGCTGCCCTGGACGATATCCCAGACCTGCCGGTCATGGAAGAACTCGATAGCCTACCCACAATGGTCGAGCTAAGTAGAGCCATAGATTGCCTAGCCTGCGGGAAAGCCCCTGGTAATGATGGAATTCCACCAGAAGTTCTCAAATGTGGAAAAGAAATACTTTTACAGCCTTTGCATGACCTCCTCACTCTGTGCTGGGAACAGGGGCAGATACCACAGGAGTTAAAAGATGCCAACATCGTTACGCTGTATAAAAATAAAGGAGACAAGAGTGACTGCAACAACTATCGTGGAATCTCTCTCCTCAGTATAGTTGGAAAGGCCTTCGCCCGAGTTGCATTGACACGCCTGCAGACCCTAGCATCGCGTGTACTCCCAGAATCGCAGTGCGGCTTTCGAGCCGGAAGATCAACCATAGACATGATCTTCTCTCTGCGCCAGCTGCAGGAGAAATGCAGGGAGCAACATATGCCTCTATACATCGCGTTCGTCGATCTAAATAAAGCTTTTGATCTTGTCAGCAGAAGCGGCCTTTTCCAGATCTTAGTAAAAATAGGCTGCCCTACACATCTGCTTAACATCATCAAGCAATTCCACGAAAACATGCAGGGCACAGTGTGCTATAACGGTGCCACCTCCGAGGCTTTCCCAGTAAGTAGTGGAGTAAAGCAAGGCTGCGTGTTGGCACCTACTCTATTCGCAATATTCTTTTCCATCTTACTCCAGTATGCCTTCAAGAACAACAGCGAGGGGATATACATACACACCAGAGCTGACGGGAGATTATTCAATATTGCCCGACTTAAAGCCAAGACCAAAATAAGGAAGATTTTGCTGCGCGAGCTCTTATTTGCAGACGATGCCGCCTTAATATCCCACACAGCAGACGGCCTGCAGAACCTTGTATCCAGCTTCTCCGCTGCCTGCAAAGAGTTTGGCCTGACCATAAGTATAAAGAAAACCAACATTATGGCACAGGATGCTGCCTCTCTCCCGACTATCACCATTGACAACTGCAACCTGGATGCTGTTGACAGTTTTACTTATCTGGGATCAAACATCTCGAGCACCCTCTCATTGGAAGATGAGATAAGTAGTAGGATAGGGAAGGCAGCAACTGTTATGGCTAGACTGTACAAAAGAGTCTGGTCCAATGCCAAACTCACAGCAAGGACTAAGCTGCAGGTATACCAGGCCTGCGTACTGAGCACACTCCTCTATGGATGAGAGTCTTGGACCACCTATACCAGGCATGAAAGAAGGCTCAATAGCTTCCACCTCAGATGCCTGCGCCGCATCCTAGACATCAAATGGAAAGAGAAAGTCCCCAACACAGAGGTCCTGGCTCAAGCAAGCATGAGTAGTATTGCAGCAATATTAAGCCAAAGACGCCTCCGTTGGCTTGGACACGTCAAGAGGATGCAAAGTGGTCGCATACCCAAGGATGTGCTCTACAGCGAGCTGGCGACAGGGAAAAGGTCGGTTGGTCGGCCATGTCTCAGATACGTGGACATATGCAAGAGAGACATGAAAGTAGCCAACATTGATATACAAAACTGGGAAAACCTGGCAGAGGATAGGTCCATGTGGCGGGCTATAGTGAAAGAAGGATCACTAAGAGCAGAGGAGCAAACTAGGGCAGAAGCAGTCGGGAAAAGAGCGAGGAGAAAGGCCAGGAAACACTGCCCCACTGCTTTCGTGTGTGTGTCATGCAGAAGAGACTGCCACTCAAGGATTGGTCTCATCAGCCACACCAAGAGCTGCAGATAACAAAGATAAATCTATCGTCTTTCGTAGACGGACAGATGCCATTCATACATTCCAATTATAGCATTAACAACTGCAGTATTCCAATTATAGCATTAACAACTGCAGTATTCCAATTATAGCATTAACAACTGCAGTATTCCAATTATAGCATTAACAACTGCAGTATTCCAATTATAGCATTAACAACGGCAGTATTCCAATTATAGCATTAACAACTGCAGTATTCCAATTATAGCATTAACAACTGCAGTATTCCAATTATAGCATTAACAACTGCAGTATTCCAATTATAGCATTAACAACTGCAGTATTCCAATTATAGCATTAACAACTGCAGTATTCCAATATAAGCCATTAACAACTGCAGTATTCCAATATAAGCCCAAACAACTGCAGTATTCCAATATAAGTAGGTACCACAAACTGACGCAAAATTGCGTTTTTTTGCCCTGAAGCTAAAAATTAGCAACTTTTCACTCACATTTTTCTGTAATAAAAAGAGATGTTATACAAATTAAGGTAATCCTGCAGATTTTACACGTATATTATAATTTATTATTTCACAGCGAAATTTAATTTTCTCTTGAGAACTTTCGTTTTTAATTTATTAAATGCATAATTATATGTTGTATTTCAGCTATTACAGCGCTAATTTGTAAGTCTTTCTAATTTCTAAGCCATTTTTTCGGCTCTCAACAGTAAATAGTCTGATGATGATGCAACCATTTTTTAAATTATCAAACTACATGCCGGATTGTCCGATAAGATGCCAAATGGAAATTTCTCACTTACAAACAAAGAAAATAAGAATCAAACATCTAGTAACGAAATAAAAAAAAGAAATTGTCTTTAAAATATTTATTTATCTTCTAAGAACATTAAAATAGATGAATAATACTTTTAAAAAATATCTTCAGTCAGTAAATTTATTTTAGCATGGGTCGAGCCAGGTAAAAAACATCTGGCAGCAGTTCGCTAGGTAAACAAAATGGACGTATCGTGACCACATTATGTATTATATAGAGCCGAAAAAATGCATTTGAAATTAAAAAGACTCACAAATTAGCGCTGTAATAGCTAAAATACAACATATAATTTATGCATTTAATAAATTAAAAACGAAAGTTCTCAAGAGAAAATTAAATTTCGCTGTGAAATAATAAATTATAATATACGTGTAAAATCTGCAGGATTACCCAAATTAAAGCTGTACCATTGAAAAATGTATTTTAAGCCCTTTAATTATATGTTATTTTCTTTGATGTTGACCTAATTTAAAATATTAAATGTTTTCGCTGGAAAACCATCACCATAACGATTTTTGAGCAGCAGCCGAGTTATGGTTTTTTACCCTCTTCCATTCAACGCCTTTGCCGTAGCGCATAATACATACAATTGCGTTAAAAACTAGTGTATCGTATGCGAAATTGGACAATCTTTAGTTTCGTATAAAAAAAAACATTATAGAATATTATTTAAAATGTAAGAAAATGTAAAAATTCCAGAAAAAATTCATATAATTATAAGTTTTTGACATAATTGGACTTGTTGGTTAATATTTTTGAAAGGATTGTCCATTTTCCAATTGATATACGGAAAAAAAAATCATTTATTTTTATTGCCAACGTCGGCAAAACGAAATAAATAAACCTATATTTTCGTTTCGAAGAACGTTTCGCCGGTGCGCGGCAATGGCCGAGTCTATAATGCTAGCGCTCCAGCAGGGACAAGCAAATTGACATTTGTCGATCTCGAGGGCTTATTTGGTAAGTAATATTATTAAAATAAAACATATCTATCATTTGAAATATCTTCTAATTATTTATTTATTGGCAAATGAGTAGTTTTCACTAGTTAGTTTTACGATTCATTGTACAGTAACGTTCACTTTTTAGGTTCGTAACTAACGTAAACCACCACTCCTACTTTGAAGTGAAATCTATTTTTATTTTGACTTTTGATATAAAATTGATGTATTTCCCCTGAAATATATTAGTTTTATGAGTAATAATTAATATATTTCATAGTAATAAAATGATATTATTAATCCTAAATTGTGATTTATATTGAGGGTCACGTGATCATAACTTCGGTTGCCAATGTAAACAATGATTAAGAAACAGTCAATAAGTTAATAAGTTAGGGGTGTTTTTGTTTCAATTATAAATCACTTATGAAGAAATATAAGAATTTCAGCGCAAAGTTAGAATAATTTCTATAATATATAATTTATGTACTGGGAAATATATGTTCAATTTTTTTAGATGATGGTGAACAATATGGTGCACTTGAGAGGACTTTTCTGGCCAGTGGAAAGGATAGAAGACCATCACTGCCCACTCGTATCTTTAAAGCTAATACTGTTGTAATTAATTATTTTAATGAATTTATTATAATTAATATGTTTCTTCCAATATATTTTGATCTTTAGTCCTAGTAATTTTGAAAATTTAAAATTAAACTCTGATAAATTGTCATTTTCAGCTTGAAACCTGGTTCTCACTGATGAAACAAGGGGGCAGCTTTACAATTCGGAATCAAGTTGAGAAGGTTTTTGACAGTTTGAATTTAATTTCATCAGTGGACTATGTACATTTCTTGGATTAATACATGTATATCACATATATATTTCTTGGATAAAGAATTGGATTTTGATTTAATAAGTCCTACCTTATCATTTGGAAATAACAGAAAATCTGGGCTCTCCACCTAAGGTACATGTGAGGCTGGTGCTTGAAGACAGGTACCAAATAAGTTTATTATTGAGTTTTATGTTGATCTTTTGCTGAGACTTATAAATAGCTTTGCTTATTAAATGACTGTGTCTAAAGGTATGTTAAGTTAAATATTTTATTAGTAAGCTGACTATTAAGCTCATATATTCTGTATACTAATAATTAATAACATTTTTTTAAATATTGGGATTAGAAAAAAACATTTGTAATTATTTAATTTTGATATAATACTACTTTTCTGCACTTAAGTTCATATGAACCATTGCGCATATCCAAACTCACTTGTATTTTAAATGTATATAGAATGGGTTAATTTGATCTTTGAATAGTTATAAGCAATGGTTAGTCTTTATTTTAATGCAATTTTTACAACTTTAGGGTTATGTGTTATTTTTTTTACAAATTTTTGAAGATGACTAAATTTTAACTTTTTGAGAACCCTTGCATTTTTCTAACCGAACATTTAATTTTGATTATTGAACTTGTGGGTAAACACTTTATTTCTGCTTATAGATCTTTAGTTACCCTTCATTTTGATATAATTATCTTGCATCCTGATTCATTGGCTTATTTTTTATGTTTTTTTGAAAAGTTGTTAATTTTAGGATTTTTACCTCCTTTTTTATTTTTCTCCAAAAATGATGCAAATCCATTTTCAGGTCAATAAATTTTTAGGATTAAATTATTTTGCACCCCTGAAAAAAATTGAGTTTGTTCTCCATATACTTTTGGTTGAAATGAGAGTAAGTAAGTGGGTATAAGTAAAATAATTTTACAGATATTGTCTTTCAAAAACAGCACTTTTTAGGGAAGAAAAAAAAACACGAAAAAACCTGAACTTCAAATGTCCATAACTTTCTCATTTATGAAGATATATGAACAAACTTGGTGTCCTCGGTCTTAGAATTACTAGTACTTTAAAATACATCATCTAGAAAAGCTGTGGGACCATTTTGAAATTTCAGTTTGTGGTACCTAATATAAGCCCAAACAACTGTAGTATTCCAATATAAGCCCAAACAACTGCAGTATTCCAATATAAGCCCAAACAACTGTAGTATTCCAATATAAGCCCAAACAACTGCAGTATTCCAATATAAGCCCAAACAACTGTAGTATTCCAATATAAGCCCAAACAACTGCAGTATTCCAATATAAGCCCAAACAACTGTAGTATTCCAATATAAGCCCAAACAACTGCAGTATTCCAATATAAGCCCAAACAACTGCAGTATTCCAATTATAGCATTAACAACTGCAGTATACATACATACCTCAAGCCCTTTTTCTTTAGGATCCAATTTCGTCTCGGTTCCTAACTCACTTTCAGGTATTGAGATATCTGCAGTGACAACCTGTGTTATTGCCCCTTGGATGTCTGGCGCAACGACTTCAGTACCCATAAGATCAGGGTCAGATGACTCGGTTATTATGTAGTGAATTTCACCCCCTTCATCAGATGCGCTGGTCTCATTGTTGTTGACTGTAATGGGAAGGGTGCTGCGACCTCTCTGAGCATCACGCTGGTTGGGGTCAATGACAGCGGGAATGTTAGGATGGTAGGTCCAGTTTTTCTTGTATCTGGGATACCCTGAGTCGGGTGTCTGTGAACAGTTACGTCTAGAAGGAAGATTAAAAAACTTTTTGAGAAAATTATAGTGAAACATGTTATACAACAGGATTGAACTTCTCAACAGTGGGCCATTATGTTATACAACAGGACTGAACTTCTCAACAGTGGGCCATTATGTTATACAACAGGATTGAACTTCTCAACAGTGGGCCATTATGTTATACAACAGGACTGAACTTCTCAACAGTGGGCCATTATGTTATACAACAGGATTGAACTTCTCAACAGTGGGCCATTATGTTATACAACAGGATTGAACTTCTCAACAGTGGGCCATTATGTTATACAACAGGATTGAACTTCTCAACAGTGTGCCATTATGTTATAATACAGGACTGAACTTCTCAACAGTGGGCCATTATGTTATAATACAGGACTGAACTTCTCAACAGTGGGCCATTATGTTATACAACAGGATTGAACTTCTGAACAGTGGGCCATTATGTTATACAACAGGATTGAACTTCTCAACAGTGGGCCATTATGTTATACAACAGGACTGAACTTCTCAACAGTGGGCCATTATGTTATACAACAGGATTGAACTTCTCAACAGTGGGCCATTATGTTATACAACAGGATTGAACTTCTCAACAGTGGGCCATTATGTTATACAACAGGATTGAACTTCTCAACAGTGTGCCATTATGTTATAATACAGGACTGAACTTCTCAACAGTGGGCCATTATGTTATAATACAGGACTGAACTTCTCAACAGTGGGCCATTATGTTATACAACAGGATTGAACTTCTGAACAGTGGGCCATTATGTTATACAACAGGATTGAACTTCTGAACAGTGGGCCATTATGTTATACAACAGGATTGAACTTCTGAACAGTGGGCCATTATGTTATACAACAGGACTGAACTTCTCAACAGTGGGCCATTATGTTATACAACAGGACTGAACTTCTCAACAGTGGGCCATTATGTTATAATACAGGACTGAACTTCTCAACAGTGGGCCATTATGTTATAATACAGGACTGAACTTCTCAACAGTGGGCCATTATGTTATAATACAGGATTGAACTTCTGAACAGTGGGCCATTATGTTATACAACAGGACTGAACTTCTCAACAGTGGGCCATTATGTTATAATACAGGACTGAACTTCTGAACAGTGGGCCATTATGTTATAATACAGGACTGAACTTCTCAACAGTGGGCCATTATGTTATACAACAGGACTGAACTTCTCAACAGTGGGCCATTATGTTATACAACAGGACTGAACTTCTCAACAGTGGGCCATTATGTTATAATACAGGACTGAACTTCTCAACAGTGGGCCAGTATGTTATACAACAGGACTGAACTTCTCAACAGTGGGCCATTATGTTATAATACAGGACTGAACTTCTCAACAGTGGGCCATTATGTTATACAACAGGACTGAACTTCTTAACAGTGGGCCATTATGTTATACAACAGGACTGAACTTCTCAACAGTGGGCCATTATGTTATACAACAGGACTGAACTTCTCAGCAGTGGGCCAGTATGTTATACAACAGGACTGAACTTCTCAACAGTGGGCCATTCCCTTGAGATAAGTCTACACTAGACCAGGAATTTAACACTGCCAAATACCGTACAGCTCTTTAGGAATAACTAATGCCATAACTAGGGCTGTAAATATTGTTGAAAAAAGCTGCCCAGGTACCAGTCCAAAATTAAAACGGGTACCCGGGTTACCCGGTCGAAATGCCTCAAAATTGTCGTCGTCATGCCCGCTATTAGCCTTAGGGGCCGTCCATAAATGACGTCATGCGATTTTGGCTGATTTTTACCCCCCCCCTTTTTGTCACACTTCGTCAGAAAAACTTAGACCCCCCTCCGAAATGATGTCACAAAGCTTTGACCCACCCCCCCCCAAAGCCATATTTTCTAATTGAAAATTAGCATGTTGCAAATGACATTTTTGTCATTGAAGTATGTATTTAATGTAAGACTGCACTCTAATATCGATACACGTGTGAAGATATTGAAAACGTCATTAAACAAATTGTAAACAATCAAATATTTAAGTGGAACTTTTATTTAAATTTACACGTTTTTGATGTGACGTCACATTTCTTAAACAACCCCCCCCCTTGTCACACATCGTCACAAATGCGTGACCCCCTCACCCCCCCCCCTCTAGGCGGGTGGCGTCATTATGGATGGCCCCTTGTACTTCTTTTTAAATCCTTTATATGAACTCGTGTCTGCTCGATTGCTTTATGCCTTGCTTGATTGCCGAAAAAACTTTGGATCGATTTTTAAACCATTTCCGCACATGCTAGTGAGCTGAAATTTTGCAGGCAGACTCGTGCCGAGTATAAAAATGATCTATCGAAATTTCAGATCAATCGAATCTACTGATATTAAATTAATTAATTTTTATGTTATCTCTATTTAGCATGTTCATTTTTTTACTAGAGTGTCGCGGTGTGAATTATATTGAACAACCTTTTTAATACTCTCCTGTCGCGCGGTGCAGTGCGTATTATATATTGACGATACTTTTAAAAAATATATTCCCGTTCCGTAAATGTAAATGCTAGTAATTGCTAGTCTGTCTTGCGGTGCGCACTATATTAAACATGTTTTTATAACCTTTTCCTGTGATCAAATCGTGCTGAAATTTAGCAGGCAGACTGTAGTAGTTTTTTTTTACTATAAATCCTTAAATATGAGACATTACTACAATTTTGGATTTTTGGATTGTCAAGTGATGCGTATTATAATGAACATACTTTTAGTTATGTCTGTTAAATAGAGGATTTATAGTCAAAAACTTAGTTTTTTATGGGTTTTTAATTTTTTTTAATGGAAATGCAAATTTAGATGTAATGAATCAGCGATGTAAAAATGATGACATTGAAATACTTCTATAGTATAGTGATGTAAAAACAATGAGCAGAGGCAGAGGCGTAACAATGAATTGGCATGGGGGCAGTTGGCAAGGGCGCCGATGGCTTTTCCTTCAATATTAAGTTTATTCTGCATAATTTAGTATTTTCCATATTTTTCAATGTTGCCAAAAATGAATTAGCCAAGGGCGCGGAAAACCCAGTTACACTTCTGAGCAGAGGGGTGCCAAAGTAATTTTTTATATTTATTTATTAGGGGGGGAGGGGCTTAACAAAGTCTTATAAAGTTACAGGGGGGTATTCGTATGATGACATGGCGGGTTATTTCTAGTTCATAGGTGACAACTGTTGTAATAAAACTTCCCGGGACTTGCCCCTACTTAGTGGACCCATCCCCCAACACAACTGTTGTAATTAACCAAACTTCTCGGGACTTGCCCCCACTTAGTGGACCCATCCCCCAACACAACTGTTGTAATTAACCAAACTTCCCGGGACTTGCCCCCACTTAGTGGACCCATCCCCCAACACAACTGTTGTAATTAACCAAACTTCTCGGGACTTGCCCCCACTTAGTGGACCCATCCCCCCAACACAACTGTTGTAATTAACCAAACTTCTCGGGACTTGCCCCCACTTAGTGGACCCATCCCCCAACACAACTGTTGTAATTAACCAAACTTCTCGGGACATGCCCCCACTTAGTGGACCCATCCCCCAATACAACTGTTGTAATTAACCAAACTTCCCGGGACTTGCCCCCACTTAGTGGCCCCATCCCCCAACACAACTGTTGTAATTAACCAAACTTCTCGGGACTTGCCCCCACTTAGTGGACCCATCCCCCAACACAACTGTTGTAATTAACCAAACTTCTCGGGACTTGCCTCCACTTAGTGGACCTATCCCCCAACACAACTGTTGTAATTAACCAAACTTCCCGGGACTTGCCCCCATTTAGTGGACCCATCCCCCAACATAACTGTTGTAATTGAGTGAGTGTGTGTGTGTGTGTGTGTGTGAGATAAACAACATTGGATTTCCTGCCCTTCCTAGTTTGAGTTGTATTTTCCTTACTTAAACAATTCAAAGAAACAAAACCTTTTTGGTTGAAATGGTTTTTGTTTCATGTTCAAAGAAAAAAAAAGTGTAACAAAATACATTGTAGTTTGGCGGGACTGTGTTTTATTTCGTTTGACAGTTATTTCTTTTTAAGCGTTTTCATGTTAAACGTATTTCACAGAATAAAGTTTTAATTTGATAAATTATTCGCGAGCCAAAATGTGAAGTCAGAAGAACCGCAGTTGGACCACCATTGGTATAGACCAGTGGTTCCCAAACTTTTTTGACCCACGGACCCCTTTTATAGTCAAAACTTCCCCACGGACCCCCTAAGTGAAAAAAACTACATAAATGCATGTACAAAAATTACAAATCCAAAAAAGCACATTTTGTTGAAGTATTTATTGAAATTATAACTTTTGTTTAAAATAAAATTGGAAAAAATTAATAACTTGGATAAACGTTATGCGATTTTATGAGTGTATTTATGAGCGACTCTATGTTTTTGAGTAGTAAGTAAGTCCCATAACCCGAAGGTCGTAGGGGATCCATAATGTCTCCATTAGAGCTTACTCGGGGCTTGTTTATACCTCGTGGGTGCCCCAATTCCCTTCCAGGGGTCTGCGGAGGACTTTCTTAGCGTATCATTTATATTGTGGCTTTGCGTGGGCTCGATCCCACGCCCCTCAGCTTTGTGAGGCGAGCGCACTACTGACTTCGCTACCCAGCCGCTATGTTTGTGAGTAGCAACCGCAAATCCCCACGGGCACCAATTTCTTAAAGGTTTCTGATTTTCACAGAGGTTGAGGTTCACAGCGGCACTGAATCTTTGTTCTACCCAATGGAAAGACGGTAAAACCTCAACAACTTGTGTACAAAAATTCATAATGCAGAGTATATAATTGGGCTGTACAGTGACCCAAAATGCAAGATTTAAAATTGGGATCTGATTTTGTAACCAGAATTTGTGCTATCCTAGTTCAAACATTGGTTTAAGTTCATCATTTCAATAAGGTGCTCCAGTATCTATATATATAATTCTCTTCGTGGTCGGACCCTGCGAGGCAACAAGAAGCTGCATGTGCAACAGATACTAATTTTAGAAAGCAGCGCACCAAATTACTGCACCAATGCATCAAAAGGTGTGCAAATTAAATATGTGCTGTAAAAAAAATATTATATGACGTCATTGTTTTCGCTGATATTTTAATTTTGGAAAAGGGAACCCCTATTATAAAATACTTTGTGTGCATTTCAGAAAGTTTAATATTTAGTATTGATCAAACAAGGACAAGTTAGTTGGGCTTTTGAAAAAGGCCGGCGCCGTAGGCGCCCTAAAAAAGTGCATTAAAGGGGTAAAAGAAATCTCCATGAGCAAGTCTGCTGCGTATGCTACGCCGCAGGGCGTCTAGTTAGTATGGATTCATCTGTGTTTGGGATCTGAGGTTGTCCACGCGCAAAAGGGTTCAACACCCGGTCGGGAATATCCAGCCGGGAAGAATGTCTTCAAATCTTTGGTTGAGGTCTGCGTGAAGAACTGTTAAGTTTTGACAGTAGGCCAGCAAATCTTTATCTCCATTTTGCAATTTCAAAAGATTTGGAAACTGAGAACATTCTCCTGTTCCTAAGTTTGTTTGTTAAAGAAAAACGTTTGCAACAAACGCTTTTGATTAAATTGCTTTACTTGTACTTGTGTCAAATTAGTTTCTTTACAGTTGGTAAATAAATCATTTATTAAGGATATGTCATTTTTTTAGTTAATTTTGTTGCAAATCATTGTCTTTGTTTTCCAGGAATTCACACACTGAATCAAAGAGAGCATAAATCGATTTAAATAAGTACTTGTTGATAACCAACATACATATGTGTGAATAAGTAAACGATTATAGGCTTCTTCATTTTCCAAACAATTTTGAATAAATAATCTCTCATTGAAGGCATTTCTTCTGATTTTATTAACTGCTCTAATGACATTATCTAGTGATCCATACAAATTCCACTAAATTTTGGGAATACATGATGTGGATGATGGTACAATGTACTAAAAATACATTCCTTTCAACTTGTTTTAAGTATGCCAGAAAGTCAAGTGTATTGCTTTAACTTGAAAAAAATCTTTTTAATTCAGTTAATAACGTTTCTCCTTTCGTATCTGTTTCCAAACATTTAGCCATCCTTCAAATATTAAACAACACTGTATTGTCGGCATTGTTTCTTCGGCTCACTCAGTGATGGATTTACCTATTTGCAAAACAAGCTATAGCTTAGTGCCCGCCTTCTTGGAGGCCCCCGGAACTTTTTTCCAGATTTGGCACTGACATAGAATATCTGGACTTCAAAAGGGCCCCTTTATCTCAAAAAGCTTAGGACTCAATCAAGTCTAAATCCAGCCCTGGGCTCACTCATTCTCTTACTCTTATCTATGGTAACAAACCACTGTTAATAATACTCATTTTCAATGGAATGCTCCAGTAAAGCCCTATGGAAAAAATATTTGATAGAATACAATTTAGATAAAAATAACTTCCTGGCACATCGAAAAATACCCTACCTTGCAACCCTCGTAGATTCAAGTTAAAAACTTGTATTTTGCTGACCTACTTATTGGAACTCTGCATTTCTTACGCATCAAGCTAGACCTTTCAACAAACCAAGTACATGTACTTTGATTGGTTATAGTTGTAGAAATAACCACAGTTCTACTACCTTTTCTAGGTAAAACAACATTGTAATCCATGACTGATAGCACCTGAGATAGTGTTTAATCAGTTGAAAATATATTATTTTATTTATTATTTATTTTAATTTCCATAATAATAAAAATTGATCAGTTTTATTATTTTATATTAAACTTTGCGCGGACCCCCCTGACGCTTTTCATGGACCTCCAAATCAATTTTAATTTTCAACGGGACCCCCTGAATGGTACCAGGGACCCCTGGGGGTCCGTATGGACCACTTTGGGAACCACTGGTATAGACATTGCAGTAACATTTTCACGGGTACCCAGGCGCAATTTTACTACCCAGGTAATTGCTCGGCAACGGGTACCTGGGATCCCGTTGACAGGCCTAGCCTTAACAAAGTGAACCTTACCATAACAAAGTGAACCTTACCATAACAAAGTGAACCTTACCATAACAAAGTGAACCATACCATAACAAAGTGAACCATGCTTTAACAAAGTGAACCTTGCCTTAACAAAGTGAACCTTACCATAACAAAGTGAACCTTACCATAACAAAGTGAACCTTACCATAGCAAAGTGAACCTTACCATAACAAAGTGAACCTTACCATAACAAAGTGAACCATGCCGTAACAAAGTGAACCTAACCATAACAAAGTGAACCTTACCATAACAAAGTGAACCTTACCATAACAAAGTGAACCTTACCATAACAAAGTGAACCATACCATAACAAAGTGAACCATGCTTTAACAAAGTGAACCTTGCCTTAACAAAGTGAACCTTACCATAACAAAGTGAACCTTACCATAACAAAGTGAACCTTACCATAGCAAAGTGAACCATGCCATAGCAAAGTGAACCTTAACATAACAAAGTGAACCTTACCATAACAAAAATAACCTTACCATAACAAAGTGAACGTTACCATAACAAAGTGAACCATACCATAACAAAGTGAACCATGCCTTAACAAAGTGAACCTTACCATAACAAAGTGAACCTTACCATAACAAAGTGAACCTTACCATAACTAAGTGAACCTTACCATAACAAAGTGAACCTTACCATAACAAAGTGAACCTTATCATAACAAAGTGAAACTTACCATAACAAAGTGAACCATCCATAACAAAGTAAACCATGCCTTAACAAAGTGAACCTTACCATAACAAAGTGAAACTTACCATAACAAAGTGAACCTTATCATAACAAAGTGAAACTTACCATAACAAAGTGAACCTTACCATAACAAAGTGAACCTTACCATAACAAAGTGAACCTTACCATAACAAAGTGAACCTTACTATAACTAAGTGAACCTTACCATAACAAAGTGAACCTTATCATAACAAAGTGAAACTTACCATAACAAAGTGAACTATACCATAACAAAGTGAACCATGCTTTAACAAAGTGAACCTTGCCTTAACAAAGTGAACCTTACCATAACAAAGTGAACCTTACCATAACAAAGTGAACCTTACCATAGCAAAGTGAACCTTACCATAACAAAGTGAACCTTACCATAACAAAGTGAACCATGCCGTAACAAAGTGAACCTAACCATAACAAAGTGAACCTTACCATAACAAAGTGAACCTTACCATAACAAAGTGAACCTTACCATAACAAAGTGAACCATACCATAACAAAGTGAGCCATGCTTTAACAAAGTGAACCTTGCCTTAACAAAGTGAACCTTACCATAACAAAGTGAACCTTACCATAACAAAGTGAACCTTACCATGGCAAAGTGAACCATGCCATAGCAAAGTGAACCTTAACATAACAAAGTGAACCTTACCATAACAAAAATAACCTTACCATAACAAAGTGAACGTTACCATAACAAAGTGAACCATACCATAACAAAGTGAACCATGCCTTAACAAAGTGAACCTTACCATAAAAAAGTGAACCTTACCATAACAAAGTGAACCTTACCATAACAAAGTGAACCTTACCATAACAAAGTGAACCTTACCATAACAAAGTGAACCTTATCATAACAAAGTGAAACTTACCATAACAAAGTGAACCATCCATAACAAAGTAAACCATGCCTTAACAAAGTGAACCTTACCATAACAAAGTGAAACTTACCATAACAAAGTGAACCTTACCATAACAAAGTGAACCTTACCATAACAAAGTGAACCTTACCATAACAAAGTGAACCTTACCATAACAAAGTGAACCTTACCATAACAAAGTGAACCTTACCATAACAAAGTGAACCTTACTATAACTAAGTGAACCTTACTCGAAAAAAACGCGTTTTGGGGTCATCTTTCGTAGTTTTCAAAAAATAAATAAAAATACTTCTAGGAGACTTACACAGATAAAATTAACATGTGATTTAACTTCTAATCTGTATGTAACAAAATATATATCTTTTGTATCTTGTGTCTATGTGTGTTTTTTATGTGTTTAAAAAGTATCAGTTTTGACAAATTTGACAGCGTTTTTTCGCGTGAAATTTTACCCCTAGGCGTATCCCGTCACGCCTATTCAAATTAGCGACATAGTGTTACCACCAAATGAAAAAGCAGACCCTACCCTTTCGTTTGATGTATAGAAAGTATATCTAACTTAATTATTCATTTTAAAAATCATCATAAAAAAATACTGTTGTAAAATCAAATGAATGGTAACTATTGGCGCGAAGCGATTTGATTTAGCAAAACATAGCAACTTTCGATTTTGCTTGTTGTACTGTGAAAGCGCTGCGAGTCACAGCGAAGTTCTTTGACCACTGTCTAGCAGTTTTTTGGATAAGAATTACTCTATGTTTGAGACGTCAATCAATATGTAAGTAATATATTTAAAGTTTTATTTACATTTAAACAAATGATTTACTTCTGTTTTAGTTTAGTTGATTAAGTTAGTAAAAAGATATTATTATTTTATGCAACATTGCTGGTCTCATCGTAGTGAAATTGGACGCGTCTGGTACATATTGTATGATTAGAATTGGATCTATTTAATTTAGGACAGTCTATCGATAAAAAGCATAGATAATCGCAACAATGAATGAATAATTTATAATCGAAAGGTGTTATATGTTAAAATGTTTGCAAAATATGGCTGTAATAATTATTTTAAAATTTGGGGTTTCTGCACAAATTTTCAATCGAGAATTCAAAATTGCTGCCCGATAGCCTGTGATAAAAAGTTGTGTTGGGTTGATGGACTCGCAATTTTTTAGGGGTGATAGGCTTGAACATCAATGAAATCTTTTTTAAACACAATATTAATTTCAAGTTCTAGGAACTATTTCGAAATTTTTGAATTCATATTATTTACTTAGTTATAAATAGTTATTAATATTATTATTCTTATTAATTTTTAGACGTATTAGCTCTGCACTGTGAATCTTGTGCATACCTAATAAATACATTTACATAGACTCGCCCAATTCCCTAATTTGTGTGAAATTTATCAATAAAACTAATCTGAATCTGAGCTAGTGCTCAATGTTAAATCCTCTGATTCTGATTAAAATATTATTTGTAATTAGTAGACTGTTGGCCTATTACTATTATAGTTATAATCTTAATTTAAGTATAGTGCAGTCTATTATTAATAAATCAATTAATAGTTGTGACTAGGTCTATAATTCCAACTTAATTTCTATACTTCATCTAGAGACCATGAATAACAATAATAATGACATCAAAGAAAGTGATGAGCATGCTACTGACACTGTTGGTACTGGTAACCAAGATACAGTACCAGTACCTGCAATATGTAAGTATGGTTTTAAGTTCAATAAAAAATATTTTAATGTTTAAACTTTGACTTCAAACTCTTCCTTACCAAAGATTACACTTAATTCTAATTCTGATGGTATATTAATAAAATGTTTTTAATAGTATATTCCTTATTCCTCAGATGGGTAAATTCTTGATGGCCTGTGTGCATCATTTCTAGCAAAAGGAAAAGGGAGAAGACTACAGCCTCCACCAGTTCTTAGAACTTATAGTTTGATTTTCATGTTGCACATGATCAAGCTCCAGGGCAACAAAACAACAAGGATGTTGCAAACTGGTTCAAGAAACTGTTTCCTGAAAGTCACTACCGGCCAGATCGATTTGTCAGAAAAATGGAACGTGTGTTTTCTAGATTTGTGAAACTTTCTGGGACTGATTCTTTGATGGATTATTTAACCTGGATTCCTTGTCTCCAGCCTTGGATAAGTGTGGTTTACTTTAGCAAATGTATTTACACCTATTTATTTTGATAAAACAACCTGTAGTAAAGTTAAACTAACTAATCAAATTGTTATAGATTTAAACTGTTTCTTTTTTTCAATTCATGCACATAAATTGTTAGGCTAATTAAAATTACCTTTAATTTGATGTATGATGTTTGATATATTGATTTTTTGTAACGAGGTGACATTTTTATTGTTTCTATTTTTGTATCATTTTATGCCACTTTTAAAATCTATTTTTTATGGGGTTGAGCATTGATAATATTTCTGTAAGTTCATTTTTTTATAATTAGATATATCTGAGAACATTTTAAAATGCTTTTGATCCAATTGTGTTATGCCAAGCATTTTTTATGATTTTTTAAAAATGTTCAATTTTTAAAAATAACATGGGGTGGGTATATTTGAACTTATTTTAAAGCATGTAAATATACTTAAATGCTATTGAGTCCCATTGCTTATTGTGCCGATTAAGAATATCTTTAATTTGATGTATGGTATTTTTATTTATGTAAATCGCATAATTTGTTATGAATTTTTTTATTTGTGCATTTTACGCTTTTTCGGTCGAAAAATGAAAAAAAATGTACATTGTGAATTTTAAATTATTTTTTTACTTTTGAATGAATCAATGTAGCTGCCTGAAAAAAATTGGGCTGCTACATTGTATACTTAACCAATTCCTAGACATCTCAGTCAATTATTTTCGAAAATACAGGTTTTTGAAAATGACCTTTTTTGAAAAGTAAAAAAAGACCACTGTTGGCCATTTTTCAAAAAATTTAAAAATAGCATAACTTTTTTGTTTCTTAAGATAACTCTGTAATTTTTTTCCCATTGTCTTAGAATAAAAAGTACTATAAAATGAAATACTCCCAAAATATTCACTGCTAAAAAACAAAAACAGTTTGGACAACCTAATTGTATGCTATTGTTTGTCTAGACTCTAGAGCGTTGAACCTTGCTATCTTTCTCGCCTTCGTTGATGACCCAAACCAATCTTCATTATTTGAACCCAAATTGTTAAAAATTTTTGTTCTTTACCTAGATTGTTTGTTCTTTACCTAGATTGTTTGTTCTTTACCTAGATTGTTTGTTCTTTACCTAGATTGTTTGTAGCCAGAAGCATTTGTAACCCAGGTACCACTGTAATTTAAAATATTAATTACCCTGTTGGTTTTTGCTGATACATTAGCAATTGTCACTATTCTTATCTTATATTATATTTTGTTGTTACATTAGCACTTGTCACTATTCTTATCTTATCTTATATTTTGTTGATACATTAGCACTTGTCACTATTCTTATCTTATCTTATATTTTGTTGATACATTAGCACTTGTCACTATTCTTATCTTATCTTATATTTTGTTGATACAATAGCACTTGTCACTATTCTTATCTTATCTTATATTTTGTTGATACATTAGCACTTGTCACTATTCTTATCTTATCTTATATTTTGTTGATACATTAGCACTTGTCACTATTCTTATCTTATCTTATATTTTGTTGATACATTAGCACTTGTCACTATTCTTATCTTATATTTTGTTGATACATTAGCACTTGCCACCATTCTTATCTTATCTTATATTTTGTTAAGATATTAACTCTCCCATATAGAGACATTCTATTGATATAGATTTGTGATTTCTATAATTTCAAACATACAGTTTAAATAATTCAAGTACCAGGCATTATCAATTAAGGAGTGGGATCGTTGAAATGTTGACATTTGTTGAGCAAGGGGAGGGAGTGGGTAGACAAAATTTCCTGGTAAAATTGTTGATATAATTTAATGGACGGTCCCTCATAGTTATTTTTAGTAAAGGACATGAATGTCACGAGTTTGATGACAGAGAGGTCACGTGAGTGAAGCGTGGGAGAATGTTTGGAGTTGAGAACAAGATGTCTGACTGCGGTGACTGTCTCCACGATGTGAAACCTCAATTTTATATTTATGGATGTAGTGTTCGTATTAAAGTTATTTCATTGACATTAGTGCTTCAAGGAATTATTACACGAAAGATTGTGTTATGTGAGGACGCCTTCAACACACATTAAAAGTTGTCAGTTACAATAACCACACTGTTTATAGAGCTAGACTTGAAACACTATAAAGGACATAGCCACACTGTTAATAGAGCTAGACTTGAAACACTATAAAGGACATAGCCACACTGTTAATAGAGCTAGACTTGAAACACTATACATAACCACACTGTTTATAGAGCTAGATTTGAAACACTATAATAACCACACTGTTTATAGAGCTAGACTTGAAACACTATACATAACCACACTGTTTATAGAGCTAGATTTGAAACACTATAATAACCACACTGTTAATAGAGCTAGACTTGAAACACTATACATAACCACACTGTTTATAGAGCTAGATTTGAAACACTATAATAACCACACTGTTTATAGAGCTAGACTTGAAACACTATACATAACCACACTGTTTATAGAGCTAGATTTGAAACACTATAATAACAACACTGTTTATAGAGCTAGACTTGAAACACTATACATAACCACATTGTTTATAGAGCTAGATTTGAAACACTATACATAAGCACACTGTTTATAGAACTAGACTTGAAACACTATTCAGGACATAACTACACTGTTTATAAAGCTAGACTTGAAACACTATACATAACCACACTGTTTATAGAGCTAAACTTAAAACACTATAATGTACATAAGCACACTGTTTATAGAACTAGACTTGAAACACTATACATAACCACACTGTTTATAGAGCTAGACAGGGGCACGATGGTCGAGTGGCATGCACGCTCGACTGGCGTACCAATGGTCATGGGTTCGAATCCTTGTGAAGGCAAGGATATGTTCCCGGGGCCTAGGGCGTCCCTGAGTCCACCCAGCTCCGAATGGGTACCTAACATTAGTTAGGGAAATAAAGGCGGCTGGGTAATGCGTGGAACCCTTATAGCCGAGGCCTGTGAACGCTGCATCACTTGCCAACAGACCGGCATGGTCTGTGGACGCATTAATCTTCTGTATAGAAGGAGTGTCTGTATAGATAAGACAAGACAAGACTTAAAACACTATAGACATAAGCACACTGTTTATAGAGTTAGACTTGAAACACCATAAAGGACATAAGCACACTGTTTATAGAGTTAGACTTGAAACACTATAAAGGACATAAGCACACTGTTTATAGAGCTAGACTTGAAACACTATTGAATAAGATGTGGATGTGACTTATCATTTTCTTTTTACTTACCGTGCTTTCAAGTGCCTTGAAAGTGCCCCTGATTCTGAAAATGCCCTGCCACATTTGTCACAGGCAAATGGTCTCTCCCCTATCAGAAAAAACAATTAAAATTTTAAAACATAATATCATTATTGGTTAACTTTTACATGGCACATCATGACAAAATAAATTAATGAAAAATAAATTTAACGTTTTTTTAAATATTATTTTTTTACCAGTATGTCTTCTGACATGGCGAACAAGGCCTCCTTTGGTTTTGAATCCATACGGGCAATTCTCAGTTTGACATACAAATTTTCTCTCATCAGAATGAACAACACTATGGGCTTTCAGGACTGTCAGCTGGAAACAAATAACAACACTATGGGCTTTCAGGACTGTCAGCTGGAAACAAATAACAACACTATGGGCTTTCAGGACTGTCAGCTGGAAACAAATAACAACACTATGGGCTTTCAGGACTGTCAGCTGGAAACAAATAACAACACTATGGGCTTTCAGGACTGTCAGCTGGAAACAAATAACAACACTATGGGCTTTCAGGACTGTCAGCTGGAAACAAATAACAACACTATGGGCTTTCAGGACTGTCAGCTGGAAACAAATAACAACACTATGGGCTTTCAGGACTGTCAGCTGGAAACAAATAACAACACTATGGGCTTTCAGGACTGTCAGCTGGAAACAAATAACAACACTATGGGCTTTCAGGACTGTCAGCTGGAAACAAATAACAACACTATGGGCTTTCAGGACCGTCAGCTGGAAACAAATAACAACACTATGGGCTTTCAGGACCGTCAGCTGGAAACAAATAACAACACTATGGGCTTTCAGGACCGTCAGCTGGAAACAAATAACAACACTATGGGCTTTCAGGACCGTCAGCTGGAAACAAATAACAACACTATGGGCTTTCAGGACCGTCAGCTGGAAACAAATAACAACACTATGGGCTTTCAGGACCGTCAGCTGGAAACAAATAACAACACTATGGGCTTTCAGGACTGTCAGCTGGAAACAAATAACAACACTATGGGCTTTCAGGACTGTCAGCTGGAAACAAATAACAACACTATGGGCTTTCAGGACTGTCAGCTGGAAACAAATAACAACACTATGGGCTTTCAGGACTGTCAGCTGGAAACAAATAACAACACTATGGGCTTTCAGGACTGTCAGCTGGAAACAAATAACAACACTATGGGCTTTCAGGACTGTCAGCTGGAAACAAATAACAACACTATGGGCTTTCAGGACTGTCAGCTGGAAACAAATAACAACACTATGGGCTTTCAGGACTGTCAGCTGGAAACAAATAACAACACTATGGGCTTTCAGGACCGTCAGCTGGAAACAAATAACAACACTATGGGCTTTCAGGACTGTCAGCTGGAAACAAATAACAACACTATGGGCTTTCAGGACTGTCAGCTGGAAACAAATAACAACACTATGGGCTTTCAGGACTGTCAGCTGGAAACAAATAACAACACTATGGGCTTTCAGGACTGTCAGCTGGAAACAAATAACAACACTATGGGCTTTCAGGACTGTCAGCTGGAAACAAATAACAACACTATGGGCTTTCAGGACTGTCAGCTGGAAACAAATAACAACACTATGGGCTTTCAGGACTGTCAGCTGGAAACAAATAACAACACTATGGGCTTTCAGGACTGTCAGCTGGAAACAAATAACAACACTATGGGCTTTCAGGACTGTCAGCTGGAAACAAATAACAACACTATGGGCTTTCAGGACTGTCAGCTGGAAACAAATAACAACACTATGGGCTTTCAGGACTGTCAGCTGGAAACAAATAACAACACTATGGGCTTTCAGGACTGTCAGCTGGAAACAAATAACAACACTATGGGCTTTCAGGACTGTCAGCTGGAAACAAATAACAACACTATGGGCTTTCAGGACTGTCAGCTGGAAACAAATAACAACACTATGGGCTTTCAGGACTGTCAGCTGGAAACAAATAACAACACTATGGGCTTTCAGGACTGTCAGCTGGAAACAAATAACAACACTATGGGCTTTCAGGACTGTCAGCTGGAAACAAATAACAACACTATGGGCTTTCAGGACTGTCAGCTGGAAACAAATAACAACACTATGGGCTTTCAGGACTGTCAGCTGGAAACAAATAACAACACTATGGGCTTTCAGGACTGTCAGCTGGAAACAAATAACAACACTATGGGCTTTCAGGACTGTCAGCTGGAAACAAATAACAACACTATGGGCTTTCAGGACTGTCAGCTGGAAACAAATAACAACACTATGGGCTTTCAGGACTGTCAGCTGGAAACAAATAACAACACTATGGGCTTTCAGGACTGTCAGCTGGAAACAAATAACAACACTATGGGCTTTCAGGACTGTCAGCTGGAAACAAATAACAACACTATGGGCTTTCAGGACTGTCAGCTGGAAACAAATAACAACACTATGGGCTTTCAGGACTGTCAGCTGGAAACAAATAACAACACTATGGGCTTTCAGGACTGTCAGCTGGAAACAAATAACAACACTATGGGCTTTCAGGACTGTCAGCTGGAAACAAATAACAACACTATGGGCTTTCAGGACTGTCAGCTGGAAACAAATAACAACACTATGGGCTTTCAGGACTGTCAGCTGGAAACAAATAACAACACTATGGGCTTTCAGGACTGTCAGCTGGAAACAAATAACAACACTATGGGCTTTCAGGACTGTCAGCTGGAAACAAATAACAACACTATGGGCTTTCAGGACTGTCAGCTGGAAACAAATAACAACACTATGGGCTTTCAGGACTGTCAGCTGGAAACAAATAACAACACTATGGGCTTTCAGGACTGTCAGCTGGAAACAAATAACAACACTATGGGCTTTCAGGACTGTCAGCTGGAAACAAATAACAACACTATGGGCTTTCAGGACTGTCAGCTGGAAACAAATAACAACACTATGGGCTTTCAGGACTGTCAGCTGGAAACAAATAACAACACTATGGGCTTTCAGGACTGTCAGCTGGAAACAAATAACAACACTATGGGCTTTCAGGACTGTCAGCTGGAAACAAATAACAACACTATGGGCTTTCAGGACTGTCAGCTGGAAACAAATAACAACACTATGGGCTTTCAGGACTGTCAGCTGGAAACAAATAACAACACTATGGGCTTTCAGGACTGTCAGCTGGAAACAAATAACAACACTATGGGCTTTCAGGACTGTCAGCTGGAAACAAATAACAACACTATGGGCTTTCAGGACTGTCAGCTGGAAACAAATAACAACACTATGGGCTTTCAGGACCGTCAGCTGGAAACAAATAACAACACTATGGGCTTTCAGGACCGTCAGCTGGAAACAAATAACAACACTATGGGCTTTCAGGACCGTCAGCTGGAAACAAATAACAACACTATGGGCTTTCAGGACCGTCAGCTGGAAACAAATAACAACACTATGGGCTTTCAGGACCGTCAGCTGGAAACAAATAACAACACTATGGGCTTTCAGGACTGTCAGCTGGAAACAAATAACAACACTATGGGCTTTCAGGACTGTCAGCTGGAAACAAATAACAACACTATGGGCTTTCAGGACTGTCAGCTGGAAACAAATAACAACACTATGGGCTTTCAGGACTGTCAGCTGGAAACAAATAACAACACTATGGGCTTTCAGGACTGTCAGCTGGAAACAAATAACAACACTATGGGCTTTCAGGACTGTCAGCTGGAAACAAATAACAACACTATGGGCTTTCAGGACTGTCAGCTGGAAACAAATAACAACACTATGGGCTTTCAGGACTGTCAGCTGGAAACAAATAACAACACTATGGGCTTTCAGGACTGTCAGCTGGAAACAAATAACAACACTATGGGCTTTCAGGACTGTCAGCTGGAAACAAATAACAACACTATGGGCTTTCAGGACTGTCAGCTGGAAACAAATAACAACACTATGGGCTTTCAGGACTGTCAGCTGGAAACAAATAACAACACTATGGGCTTTCAGGACTGTCAGCTGGAAACAAATAACAACACTATGGGCTTTCAGGACTGTCAGCTGGAAACAAATAACAACACTATGGGCTTTCAGGACTGTCAGCTGGAAACAAATAACAACACTATGGGCTTTCAGGACTGTCAGCTGGAAACAAATAACAACACTATGGGCTTTCAGGACTGTCAGCTGGAAACAAATAACAACACTATGGGCTTTCAGGACTGTCAGCTGGAAACAAATAACAACACTATGGGCTTTCAGGACTGTCAGCTGGAAACAAATAACAACACTATGGGCTTTCAGGACTGTCAGCTGGAAACAAATAACAACACTATGGGCTTTCAGGACTGTCAGCTGGAAACAAATAACAACACTATGGGCTTTCAGGACTGTCAGCTGGAAACAAATAACAACACTATGGGCTTTCAGGACTGTCAGCTGGAAACAAATAACAACACTATGGGCTTTCAGGACTGTCAGCTGGAAACAAATAACAACACTATGGGCTTTCAGGACTGTCAGCTGGAAACAAATAACAACACTATGGGCTTTCAGGACTGTCAGCTGGAAACAAATAACAACACTATGGGCTTTCAGGACTGTCAGCTGGAAACAAATAACAACACTATGGGCTTTCAGGACTGTCAGCTGGAAACAAATAACAACACTATGGGCTTTCAGGACTGTCAGCTGGAAACAAATAACAACACTATGGGCTTTCAGGACTGTCAGCTGGAAACAAATAACAACACTATGGGCTTTCAGGACTGTCAGCTGGAAACAAATAACAACACTATGGGCTTTCAGGACTGTCAGCTGGAAACAAATAACAACACTATGGGCTTTCAGGACTGTCAGCTGGAAACAAATAACAACACTATGGGCTTTCAGGACTGTCAGCTGGAAACAAATAACAACACTATGGGCTTTCAGGACTGTCAGCTGGAAACAAATAACAACACTATGGGCTTTCAGGACTGTCAGCTGGAAACAAATAACAACACTATGGGCTTTCAGGACTGTCAGCTGGAAACAAATAACAACACTATGGGCTTTCA
Source organism: Ampullaceana balthica (assembly GCA_944989445.1). Classification (NCBI taxonomy): domain Eukaryota; kingdom Metazoa; phylum Mollusca; class Gastropoda; family Lymnaeidae; genus Ampullaceana; species Ampullaceana balthica. The sequence continues at coordinate 333,291 of CALYLW010000772.1, read as the reverse complement.
GGACTGTCAGCTGGAAACAAATAACAACACTATGGGCTTTCAGGACTGTCAGCTGGAAACAAATAACAACACTATGGGCTTTCAGGACTGTCAGCTGGAAACAAATAACAACACTATGGGCTTTCAGGACTGTCAGCTGGAAACAAATAACAACACTATGGGCTTTCAGGACTGTCAGCTGGAAACAAATAACAACACTATGGGCTTTCAGGACTGTCAGCTGGAAACAAATAACAACACTATGGGCTTTCAGGACTGTCAGCTGGAAACAAATAACAACACTATGGGCTTTCAGGACTGTCAGCTGGAAACAAATAACAACACTATGGGCTTTCAGGACTGTCAGCTGGAAACAAATAACAACACTATGGGCTTTCAGGACTGTCAGCTGGAAACAAATAACAACACTATGGGCTTTCAGGACTGTCAGCTGGAAACAAATAACAACACTATGGGCTTTCAGGACTGTCAGCTGGAAACAAATAACAACACTATGGGCTTTCAGGACTGTCAGCTGGAAACAAATAACAACACTATGGGCTTTCAGGACTGTCAGCTGGAAACAAATAACAACACTATGGGCTTTCAGGACTGTCAGCTGGAAACAAATAACAACACTATGGGCTTTCAGGACTGTCAGCTGGAAACAAATAACAACACTATGGGCTTTCAGGACCGTCAGCTGGAAACAAATAACAACACTATGGGCTTTCAGGACTGTCAGCTGGAAACAAATAACAACACTATGGGCTTTCAGGACTGTCAGCTGGAAACAAATAACAACACTATGGGCTTTCAGGACTGTCAGCTGGAAACAAATAACAACACTATGGGCTTTCAGGACCGTCAGCTGGAAACAAATAACAACACTATGGGCTTTCAGGACCGTCAGCTGGAAACAAATAACAACACTATGGGCTTTCAGGACTGTCAGCTGGAAACAAATTTTTTAAAGTGCATTTTGTTGAGGGAAATATCAATCTTAATAAGAAATAAAAAATGTAAAAAAATCTTTTTTTTAAAAAGGACACGCTTTTATTTACATATAGAAATTAGGGCATAACCGAGTAGACAATTTCCACCGAGTACTGAGTCCGAGTATTTGGATGTACTATTTGCCGGATCCGGATACGAACCGAGTAGTAGCTGCGACTTAGGAGAGTACCATTTCTTTCATCATTATCATAAGTGCAAAGCCAAAACTGTTCGATGTTTTCATATAATCTAAATTCTAAAATAGCTAAATAATGTTTTACCTGTTATATCGTAATAATTAATTCATATTTTTAATTTGTAGGAGGAAATTTGACAACTTTACACAAACAGTCAAAATGGCCGACTTCCATTTTGGACTTCCGCATGGAGTTAATCAAAGACATTATATACCCTAGACTGTTGATGTCATATCTAAGTCTCTAAGCTTAACAACTGGACGGTGCTGCGATAACTCAATTGGACTATAAGCTTTATTGAAACTAGATCAATATGGCTACGCTATTATATTCAAATCTCGGATGTGCAAAACAAAATTGTTTAGTACGTGAGCGATGTCTCTACAACCATTGCAGTCGGATGGAAGTATATTAGTATAATGGCCATCTTTTGAAAGAAAGTTAGACTATGCGTGACCCAGTAACAACTGGTTACGCCACCTGCGTGCGAAATGCTACTGAAATTATCGTTTCTTCTTTGCCAGCTGTTCAGTATTTATTGAATTCCATTTTCTTAATTTTTATTTTTTTAATTTTTTAGCTATTTGCGTGTGTAATATTTGCCGAGGCGAATACTTCCGGATATTACCGAAAATCGTAATATTCGGCAGAGGCGAATGTCCGAGCCAATTTCCGGTTATGCCCTAATAGAAATTGCACTAAATATGTATAATACAAAAAAAAACATTTTCCCCTGAGAATTGAACCTCGTACCCCCATGTCGGCAATCGATCACGCTCATATTTCGGCCAGCAAGACTTGATGTTTATAGTACTTTTTAAAGTTATAATAATTGTATCCCTCTAGGGCGAATTGAGGCATGGTTCATTGACGCAAGTGATAATATTTTATATAGACAAAAACTAAAAACTAAAAGTGCAATAATTTCAATACGGTACATTCGATCGATCTGAAATTTTGATACAATGCATTGTCATCCAAGATCTATCTGTGGTAAAATTTTTAGGATGGATGGATGGAAGGATGGATGGATGGATACAACATACAAACATTGTGACTTAAATAAAAGCGTGTAAAAATGGCTTTATGTTTTTTGGTGATTTAGATTATTTTAGATGAAACACTTTTTGCTCCATGCACTCTGTGAGGAGTTTGAATGAATATGATGAGGAGTTTGAATGAATATGATGGGGAGTTTGAATGAATATGATGAGGAGTTTGAATGAATATGATGAGGAGTTTGAATGAATATGATGAGAAGTTTGAATGAATATGATGGGGAGTTTGAATGAATATGATGAGAAGTTTGAATGAATATGATGAGAAGTTTGAATGAATATGATGAGGAGTTTGAATGAATATGATGAGAAGTTTGAATGAATATGATGGGGAGTTTGAATGAATATGATGAGAAGTTTGAATGAATATGATGAGGAGTTTGAATGAATATGATGGGGAGTTTGAATGAATATGATGAGGAGTTTGAATGAATATGATGAGGAGTTTGAATGAATATGATGAGGAGTTTGAATGAATATGATGGGGAGTTTGAATGAATATGATGAGGAGTTTGAATGAATATGATGAGAAGTTTGAATGAATATGATGAGGAGTTTGAATGAATATGATGAGGAGTTTGAATGAATATGATGAGGAGTTTGAATGAATATGATGAGGAGTTTGAATGAATATGATGATTACTCTGACACATGATTTTTGTTGTTCATCCTTGAGAGAGGTTGTTACAAATGTGTTCTACCACATCTAACCAGCAGTTTTGTACAGGTCTATATGAACATTAATGTGTTCCATCACATATAACCAGCAGTTTTGTACAGGTCTATATGAACATTAATGTGTTCCATCACATCTAACCAGCAGTTTTGTACAGGTCTATATGAACATTAATGTGTTCCACCAATCTAACCAGCAGTTTTGTACAGGTCTATATGAACATTAATGTGTTCCATCACATCTAACCAGCAGTTTTGTACAGGTCTATATGAACATTAATGTGTTCCATCACATCTAACCAGCAGTTTAGTACAGGTCTATATGAACATTAATGTGTTCCATCACATCTAACCAGCAGTTTTGTACAGGTCTATATGAACATTAATGTGTTCCACCACATCTAACCAGCAGTTTTGTACAGGTCTATATGAACATTAATGTGTTCTATCACATCTAACCAGCAGTTTTGTACAGGTCTATATGAACATTAATGTGTTCTATCACATCTAACCAGCAGTTTTGTACAGGTCTATATGAACATTAATGTGTTCCACCACATCTAACCAGCAGTTTTGTACAGGTCTATATGAACATTAATGTGTTCCACCACATCTAACCAGCAGTTTTGTACAGGTCTATATGAACATTAATGTGTTCCATCACATCTAACCAGCAGTTTTGTACAGGTCTATATGAACATTAATGTTTTATACTCATTAATATCTATTTAAGGTAGAAATGAGTTGTTAGTCTTGAATTCTTATTTAGTGAACTTGGTGAGTGTTACTAGTTTAATATAAACAATGTAGCAAACAGCCTTATATCATTAAGGTAAAGACTTTGGTTACTAGTTTAATATAAACAATGTAGCAAAAAGCCTTATATCATTAAGGTAAAGACTTTGGTTACTAGTTCAATATAAACAATGTAGCAAAAAGCCTTATATCATTAAGGTAAAGACTTTGGTAACTAGTTTAATATAAACAATGTAGCAAAAAGCCTTATATCATTAAGGTAAAGACTTTGGTTACTAGTTCAATATAAACAATGTAGCAAAAAGCCTTATATCATTAAGGTAAAGACTTTGGTTACTAGTTTAACACAAACAATGTAGCAAAAAGCCTTATATCATTAAGGTAAAGACTTTGGTTACTAGTTCAATATAAACAATGTAGCAAAAAGCCTTATATCATTAAGGTAAAGACTTTGCTTACTTCAAAGTTTTAAAAATAATAAACTAAATGTATAAAACAAGATAAGGTTTACAGAGAATACTCCTCACCTCATAACTCATACTTACTTCTTTAAAGCATTTACCACATATTTCACAGGCGTACGGTCTGTCTGGTATTTCCTTTTTTAAATTAACCAAGCTAATTTCAGTGACCTTGTCAACTTCTTCTATTTTCTCTGGCTTATGTTGTCTATTATTTTCCAGCTGGTTGAGTTCTGTTTGTGGTTGTTCAATAACAATACAAATTTCTTTCTGGCTTTTTGGTTCTGGCTTTTCTGTTTGTTCCTCATCTTTTCCCTGCTGGAAGTTTCCCACCTTAAATTCTTCATCGTTATCATCAAGTTCTTCCTTCACTGTATCCTCCTCTGAATGATCAGAATCTTCACTGTTGTTAGTATCTTTATGATCATAAGTCATATGCCAGCGCAAGGTGGCCTCCCTGTACAAATAAAATGCAGATAAGATAAATACAAAATAAAACAAGTCATAGAAGTATTTGTGCTCTGGTAAATAAATGCTGGCATATTACATGTACCAACATTGGTTAATTTACTTCTTGATGTCATTTATCAAGTTCAGTTCTTGGGTTATATATTATATTTTATGAATTTAAAAAGTAAGGCTAATTGGTGTGCTTGATAAGAATGATTGGACAGCAACTGGACCAATCAAATCATTTAAATTATCTTTAAAGGAAAAAAAAATTAATTTCTAGAAATTTAAATGAACAAAAGACTGGAAAATATAATAATTTAGCACTTGATTTCAGTAAATAATTATGTAAATAATTATAAATAGAAGAGAAATCTACCGCCTGAATTTTCTGTCACATTTGGTGCAGATATAGTTGTTTTCTTGAGGTACTGATTGGGCAACTGTACATATTGGGAATTCAGATGTAGCAGATTTTTTCTTTCTTCCTGTTGATAGATTAAAACATTAAAGTTAAAGGCATGGAAATTACGTCTTCGTATGAAAAAAAGTAACTCTTAATGACCATTAAATTACTTATTTTAATCAACAGTCAATAGCAATGTAACATGATCAAATAAATTATATTTACACTAGGGCTGGGACTGATTTTAAAAAATTTGTGTGATTAATCAAGAAAAATTTAATAAATTAATAGATTAATTTTTATTAATTATCCTATATAATAAAAGGCTAAGTTCTGTCCCGTCATCTATAGCGATTGGTCTCTCAAACACACATGACTCCTACAGCCAATCATATCAAGTTTACTCGGACGTTCAAAACGAGTTATTTTTGGTGCAGTATTTCTTCCAAGACTTTATTTTGAGTTATGCGCGTTGGGATTTATAGTCAAAAGCTCTGTTTTTACAAGTTTTTTTTTAAAAACTATCATGAATAGTATTTTTGACGTGATGCACATGTATGCCGGTCGAGACGGCTGTTGAAGGGGAGTTACAACATGCCACCGAATCGTGGCGGAACGTCCTTGGACGGGCTTGGTTGCTCGTATTTTCATAACACACATATAGATCCCGTTAAGTTGCGATTCATTATTTCGCAAAATCGATTAAGTCGCAGTAATTCCATGGCTCCCAAATTTTGTGATGTAACACAGCAAATTCGTTCTGCTATGTAAGAAATAAGGATGACAAACCTTTTTGTATACATATGCACGTCTAAATAAATAATAATAATACAAGGGAAAAGTATGTAAGTAACAAAAAAATACTGTATATACTCGTTCTAAAGCCAACCTTTTTGGACAAAATCTACGGGGAAAAGTTGTCGACTTACGACAGGTCATAGATGATTTCTGCATGAATATCGGTGTTGTTATTGTAGATCATCAAGGTCCTTTTCTACATTCTACAAGATTCGACTGTTCTACCAGAAGCTATAATATATTATTTAACATCTGCACTTACCTTATTTATCATTTTATTTATTTTTGTGAATGATTTAATCAATTGTTTTACAAATTTTGTTTTCAACAACGAATTTTAATGTACGCTCTTTCGCCACGTTTACCAAAGAATTTTTTTTTAAATACCGGTAACTCTTGACTAACAAAGAGTACAAAGACAAAGATAAGCAGTAAAAAGTAAATAATCATAATGACCGATTTAGCTTGTAGTTTTAAAAATATGTGTAACATTTTGTTAAAGCTGTCCTTTATTTTTGGGGGGGTCGGCTTGTGAGCGGGTTATACACTTTTAATACTTTTTTATTTTTCTTCCAAAAGAGAGGGGTTGGCTTATGATCGAACGGGCTATAGAACGAGAATATATACGGTAATTTATTCATAATTTTTTTTAAAATAAAAATATTTTCTTTAGGACTGTTATCGATTAATTTAAATTTAATCGTTAACTTTTGAAAAATTATCGATTAATTAATCGATAATTTCGATTAAAGCCAAAAATAGAAATTTATGACGTCATTAAACTGAACATTTCAAGGGAAGTAACAAAAACATGTAATTGACTTTTTAATAATTTCATTGAGTTATTTCCCCTGTTTCCCTGCGCTGATGGTGTCAGCCATTTTTACCACGTTTTATTAACTTGCTTTCGTTCCTGTCTGTCCACAATTTTTTTTTAGTTTCTGCCGGTCTACATAGATTGATAAAATAAATTTTAATATTATGCGGGAGATGTTTGTACGTAAAAAATATATATAAATTATTATTAATTATTGATAATTAATTATTTATTTACTAAAAATTTTTAAAAATATTATACATATTTTCTTAAATTTTAATCGATACAATTTTTAAAGATTCATCGAGAATTTAATCGATAATTTTCTTAAATTTTAATCAAATTGTAATGGATCAAATTAATTTTAATCTATTAAATTTTTTAAAGATTAATGGATTAATTAATAGTTAATTTCCGCAGCCCTAATTTATACTGTTGCAACTATACTGAAATAATGGAGTAAATTTGAGCAATAGACTCCACTGATGGGGTGCAGTTGATAAAACTGTTTACATGTGATACTATGTTGAAAAACATTTCTGAAAATAAGAGGTGTCTGATCATTCTAAGTAAGTTAAAAATATGAATTCAATTCAAAACTAATTCCCCAAATGTACTAATTCCTTCATTATAAAATCTAGCAAATTGTAATCATTCATCAATACTAGTGTAAGTGTAAAGATTCTACTAGACATAATGGAATACAAATAGTTAAAAAATGTTTCCTTTAGTATACTGAGCCAGAATGTAGGTAATGTTTCCTTTAGTATACTGAGCCAGAATGTAGGTAATGTTTCCTTTAGTATACTGAGCCAGAATGTAGGTAATGTTTCCTTTAGTATACTGAGCCAGAATGTAGGTAATGTTTCCTTTAGTATACTGAGCCACTGAGCCAGAATGTAGGTAATGTTTCCTTTAGTATACTGAGCCACTGAGCCAGAATGTAGGTAATGTTTCCTTTAGTATACTGAGCCAGAATGTAGGTAATTTGTCAGTTTGTAAAAATAATTGTTTATAGATGCTCCTTCTTTGTAGAAGATTATTGCATCCTATGTTCTTATAAGACCATAGATAACCGTAGGACGCAATAATCTTCTGTACTGTATAGAAGTAGCGTCTGTAACAGATAAGATAAGATGCTGGCCTATTGGCAAGTGACGCAGCATTAAAAGGCCTCGTCTATGAGGGTATTGTGTGGCAAAATGCCCAGCCGCGCGCTTTTCCCTAATTAATATCAGATACCCATTCAGTGCTGGGTGTACTCAGGGACACCCTTATCCAAGGGATCAAATACCTGCCTTCAAAGAGATTCAAACAAAAGATTCTCTGTACGTTAGCTCACAAGCGTGCATGCTGCTCGACCACAGTGCCCCTTTTAAAGGTAGTCACATTTTGAAGGTAGTCACATTTTAAAGGTAGTTACATTTTTAAACTTAGTTTTGCAAATAGTAAAGATTTAATGAATAAATATTGTAATAATAATTGGCATCCTTCCGTTTTGCGAGAATAAATATTGTATTTTATAATAATTTGAGTCTAAACAACATGCAAGGCATCAACTTATTCAACTTATATAGTCAACTAAATATTGGTAAAAAGTTCACCTCTTTTCTTGGGAACTTTTTCCTCTTTGAGCTCTTGTTTAACTTCAATATTTAGTCGTTTTGGCTCTGGCTGAGACTTTTCACAACTATTATTAGCTATCTGCACTTCTGTTGATAACTGAGTGCTTTGTGAATTTTCATTGGAATCAACAATTTTTTCCTCCTCAAATTTTGTTGAACTCTTTGATTGTCGTTGGCGTTTCTGGACCAGCTGTGGTATAAGCATTCGCCTATCTGACTTTGAACGCATTTGGGAAATACGGTAGTTTTCATCTTTGATTTTATGCTCCAAGTATTGTGGCAGATTTTTGAAGATTTTATTACACTTACGACAGAAGAAGAAATCATCATCTCCCACTAGATCTGTCAGCAGTGTTTGATCTGCAGCTAATAAAAAATTACATTAATATTTTATGGTAAGTAATAGCCAATTATGAAGTCATAATTTTCATATCCTAATTACATTCCCTGTATTGTGTTAAATTTTTCTATTTTAAAACATTGCCTTATATATTTATGAAATGGAAATGATTAATTTGTACCATAAAGGATAAGAAACTGTGTAAAAACAAAGGCACAGAAAGGAAGTAAAAAAAATAGCAAGAGCCTGTCTACCATCAGGAAACAAACTTCTAATATACAAAATTCTTACATACATTTTAAATTGAATTAAAATAATCACTTCTTCAAAACTTTACTTAAAATTCAAAATATCAAAAGTATTACAGTAGAACCCACTTAACTCGAGCCTGGTTAACTCGTTAGCTCTATTAAGTCGACGTTTTTTATTGGAACCACCGAATTCTTTCTTTGTCTTTGCATTTTCTCATCGGTTATTTCGATTATTTTAAGTCGCCGAACCCTAATACCTCGAGCACAAAAGAGGGCCAAATTTGACACTTAGCGTTGGTTATCTCGATCCCCATGACCAATCGTCAGCTTTTGAAAATGTTAGATGTGATTTTTTATAACCAAGTGAAGGCATAAATTTTATGCCTCGCTGGTGACGTATGTAACATATTTGTGATGTTTTACTTATTAATATATCTTGTAGGCGTTCTCTCAATACATAACTTTGCATACAATAATCCTCTGAAGAATTGGTTTCAATAAAACAACTTTAATATCCACACTATGTACAGAACATATATAATTTGAGGTTATACAACGTGGAATAATAAAAATGCAGTTCTATGGATTATGGGGGACTTTAATCTTCCAGATATAAATTGGAAAAATTATACAATTGATAACCATCAAACTAAGAAAGAAATTAATGAACACTTCCTAGACACTATAAACAACATAAACCTAGAACAGATAGTAAAAACAGCAACAAGTAAAAATAAAACACTAGATTTATTCCTAACAAATAGACCAGGACTCGTGTTAGACTATAAAATAATTCCAGGACTGTCCGACCATGATATTGTTAGGGTCACCAATACAATAAAAACTAAAATTAATAAGATACCTAGAAGAATAATCTATCTTTGGAATAAATGTAATTCAATAAAACTACACCAATCAGCGGCTAACTTCCAACAAACTTTCCTAAGTAAATTTAACACAAATAGCCCAGTAGAAGAAATTTGGAAAGATATAAAAACAAATCTAAAAACTATAATGGATGAGAATGTTCCAACAAAACTAACATCAAATAAAATTAACAAATGCTGGTTCAATTCTAGATTGAAAAAGCTATGCAAACTAAAAGATAACTTATTTAAGAAATATAAAGCTACCAATTCATATAGGATACACAAAAAATACTTAAAGATTAAACACTTGACACAAAAACTTAGTCGGAACCTCCAAAATGAATATATAAACAATGTAATTACCAAAGATAACAATAAAAACTTATGGTCCTTTATCAAATCTAAAAAAAATGGAACCTTCAGGAATAGCCACACTAAAAGGCTCAAATAATAAAACCTATAATGATAATGAAACTAAAGCTAATATCCTTAACACATATTTTGCATCATCTTTTTCTGCCTCAGGCGACAAGGAAGTTTTAATAAATTTAAATAAAATGGAGGAAATAGGTAACATAACTGTAGATGAGATAGGTATACATTCACTCCTAAAAAACTTAAAAATAAACAAAGCTACTGGCCCAGATGATTTGCCTGCAAGATTATTAAAAGAACTAAGCAATGAACTGTCCCCAATCCTTGTAGTTCTCTTTCAAGCCTCTCTAAACCAGGGTAAAGTGCCCCAGGATTGGAAATTAGCTAATGTAAGTCCACTCTTTAAGAAAGGGGATAAATCAGACCCTGGTAATTACAGGCCTGTATCACTTACTAGTATCACCTGTAAATTACTAGAACACATAATATATAGTAGAATAGTTAACCACCTTGACAAATATAATGCCCTATGCCCACATCAACACGGCTTTAGAAAAAACAGATCATGTGAAACACAATTAATAGGTTTAATAGATGAACTATCAAAAGGCTTGGACAAAAATGATCAAATAGATACAATATTACTAGACTTCTCAAAAGCATTTGACAAAGTTCACCATCTTAGTTTACTTAAAAAACTTAACTACTTTGGAATCTCAGGTTCCTTACATCACTGGATCCAAGACTTCCTTTTGGGCAGGGAGCAAACTGTAATAATTAATGGATCTAAATCTGCACCAATAAAGGTTAACTCAGGAGTTCCACAAGGAACTGTGCTAGGTCCCTTACTCTTTTTAATTTATATAAATGATTTACCCAACAACATCTCAACAGGTACAAAAGTTAGGCTATTTGCTGATGATTGTATAATCTATAGAACAATAAAATAAGAACAAGATAGCAAAATTTTACAAAAAGACTTAGATGAATTGATAAAATGGGAAACTAACTGGAGTATGTCTTTCCATCCAGAAAAGTGTCAACTGTTAAGAGTAACAAAGAAAAAGAAACAAATAAATTCAAAATATTACATTCATGGAAAAGAACTGACCCAAACTAAAGATGCAAAATACTTAGGAGTCTTAATAAATGAGAAACTATCATGGAATCCCCATGTCAATGAAGTTATTAAAAAATCAAACAAAACCTTAGGCTTTATAAAAAGGAACTTTAACAAATGTAATAGAGATATAAAACTAAAATGCTACCTCACTTTGGTGAGACCTGCACTAGAATATGCATCTTCTGTATGGGACCCATCCACCAAAGAAAACATTGATAAACTAGAACAAATTCAAACAAGAGCTGCCAGATTCATTACTGGAGAATATTCGAAACTGACAAGAGTAACACCATTAGTTAAATCATTAAACCTTGAAACACTAGAGGATAGAAGAACCAAGAGCAAAGTAGTAATCATACATAAAGCAATTAATTCTAATTTAGAAATACAACACAAAGATAACTTAATACAACCCTCAGATAGACATAAGGATAAAAACACCTTTCTTATTCCGTATGCAAGAACAAACACATACAAGTTTTCCTTCTTCCCGTCCGGAATTCGGGCGTGGAATGGGTTGCCTGAAGAATCCAGGAAAACCAACACTTTATCAACATTTAAATCTCTAATAAAAATGCAGGACTAAACACAAACCATAGATAAGCGTAGGACGCAATAATCTTCTGTATAGAAGGAGCGTCTGTAAACAGATAAGATAAGATAAGAGTCCTCAGGCACACATCCGCCATTACATACAGAACTTCTCCAACTCTGATAATACTCTCGAACCTTCTTCTCCTTTCTTCCCGCGCTTTCACTCACGTGACCTCTCCGTCATCCAACTCGTGATTCACACGTGATAACGTCACAGCCCGCTTGCGTTCAGCTCTCATCGCTGAGTTGCTTCTGGTACTATGCCAACCACCAGCTTTTGAAATTCTTAGTTATAGATTTTTTATAACCAACAAGGCCACTAATTTCAGCCTTGCGAGGTCTGCTGGTGACGTCACAGCCCGCATGCGATCAGCTCACAGAGCTGTGTAGTGTTACTAACTTAAATCGCCCGCTTTTGTAAATGTTACTTATCGATAGGGCTGAACCGATCGGTTCGGCTACTCGGCATCGGCCGATTTTCGTATACTCGGCAATCGGCCGCGTAAGTGATGCCGATGCCGAGTATTACGTAATTGTTCCAATAGCAAAGATGCACGCAGAATCGCATGTCTAAAACATTTCGTTTCGTATGGAATAACAAAATGTACAGTGTGCAGACTTGTTGTCATTGGCAACCATTCATCCTTCAACCTCATTTTATACGCTTTTTTTTAAGTCACACTGTCTGTATGTTGTATCCATCCATCCTTCCTTCAAATCTTGTAACGTAAAATATTAAACCACTTCTGATGGTCCTAGAGATCTCAAAATTTTACCACATATAGATCGTGGATGACAATGCATTGTATCAAAATTTCAGATCAATCGAATGTACCGTAATTAAATTAATGCACTTTTAGTTTTTAGTTTTTGTCTATATAAAATAATATCATTCACATCAATGAACCATGCCTCAATTCACCCTAGATGGATACAATTAATCTCAATGTGTTGACATCAGATGTGGGTGGTAAAGAGTTTTTTTTATTATAACTTTAAAAAGGACTATCATCATCAAGTCTTGCTGGCCGATATATTAGCGTGATCGATTGCCGACATATACGAGGTTCAATTTTCAGTTGGGGAAAAAAAAATTTATTTTTTATACACAAATTTGTAATTAATAATCTTTCTTTTTACCACTATCACATTTAAGTTATTGACAATGAAATTTAACTAATTAAATTGAATTGATAAGGTCGAAAAATCAATTTTTTAAAAAAATGTTGATACTAAAAAGTAGAAAATAAAATAATTTTTAAAAATCTTTAAAAGCGTGGGGCGCTCATCACAACTCTCTATCATGTACAAGGCTGCGAAACATAAATACAAATTTGTATGAATATTAATAAACATTAAAATTTTCACAACTTTGATCATATACATTACTATCATATTAATTAGACCTATTTATCTATATGCAAACGAGTAGTTGCAATTAGAAATGATTTGTGATGGGCACCCCACGCTTTTATGTGCTGTGGATAGGTTCACTGATTACATCTGTTATCATAGAATTTTTTTTATTTTCTTCTTTTTAGTGCACTTTCTATATGTAAATAAAAGTGTGTCCTTTTTAAAAAAAGATTTTTTAAAATTATTTTCTTGACTCTATTACTACTGCTTTGTTCTCATTGTTTCATTCATAAGAAGTGGCAGTGTGCAAAAGCCATTTAACTATTGGTTAGAATTAATTAAAATGTGTCGAAGTTGAAGGTTCAAAAGGAGTTCCTAATTTATTTTTGTACATTTTTATAGAGAAGAGTTTGCTTTGTCGTGAGTCATATCTAGGTCATGATAGACAAACAAATAACGGCAACACTTTTGTGTAAAAAAAACCTCCAAAAACATGTGCATGTACATTCTCATTTATTAACGCTAGTGATGGGACGATACCAAAATCGTAGGGTGTTAACTGTAAACAAGGCTCCCCAGATTTTAAAATATATAATATAACAGAATACAGACAGTTTACCCACCCCTACTCTCAATCTCCCACACCACTGTTGTTGGTTAGTCCTATTAGCATCAAGTTACCGAAGGAATTCTGAGTCCATTGTAAGCTAAGGGGACGGCCCCAAGGAAGATGGTTTGGAAGAGAATGATTCGGGGACAATGAGGGGATGTGTAGGTTACACGGGGCGGGTTATTTATTTGTGTATCTTGTAAGGAAAACACGCAAGTGGCTTCCAAGGCACAGTATCGCTCAGTCTGGGAATCACCGCAAGACAGAAAAATACCATGTCACTAGCGGACCCGCTGCGCGCGCTGCGTGGCGGGCAGGAGTAGATGAATTCGTTATAGTTATGTACTAGGGAAAAAAACTGCGCTAACGCAAGAAAGGGTTATATTTAAACTTAAACGGTCTTAACAACCTTAGGAAAGAGTGAAGAAATAGGGTCCTGATATTCCGATACGATTCCGATTATTCGTCCCATCACTAATTAATGCACATCTTGTACACAAAGAAATTTCAAGTGCAAGTTAGTATGTTGACGCCATATTGGTTTTTGTTTAACTCGATGATCGGTTATCTCGGCGCCATTTTTCGTTCCCCAACGCCGTTGACTTAACCGGGTTCTACTGTATAATAATATGTAAAAACAAATGTCCACTTTTTTAATTAAAAACATATAGTGAACATAATGTGAAAAAAAGCAGACACTTGGCAACCCTAAGTGTATCTGGTGTCAGTGTTACATGCTATTACAAGGGTTTTTGGTGATGATATTGGTCGCTACAAATGAAATCAGAGGAGACAGTTAAGCTTAGTCCTATTATTGTCGCTACAAATGAAATCAGAGGAGACAGTTAAGCTTAGTCCTATTTTAAAATAACATGAAATGGATTGATGTTGGTAGTGAAACATGCTTAAAATCAAATACAGAATGTTAGGGGTGGGGGGTGAATTCTTCACAGGAAAAAGAAGGAATCGGCAATAACAGATTTTTTTTAGAGAATTTTTTTCCAGGCAGAACATAGTTATGCTATACAAGAATAATGGAGTTGCTGAAAATCTTTGCTGATGTAATGACCATCCACTGGAGTTATAATGGGATTCTTATCATGAAGATTTAGACAATGTTTTTTAATGGCAGAAGTTGACAAAAAAATTTAAGTAGGTTTTTACTTAAGTTTCCTAAAGCCTAAAGTAGTCAGTTGCGGTTTTGGAATATGTTTCCTTCAAGATATACATAGCTGTGCTGGCTGGTAACTGAATACTACAAAAACCAGATGCAGACATATAAATAGTGTATATAATAATAATGATCCAGTCAAATAAAAGAATATTGTTTAAAGAAATTAAAGTCTCCTAAGTTTTGAACTGTACTGATACTGATTGTCTTTATTTCAAATGTTTTGGAAATTATTGCTACAAAGAAAAAACTTAAGACCATGAGTCATGAGGCACTGATCCTAAGAATAAAGTAAACTTTAGTCTAAAGAGGTTTTTAATCAAACTTAATTAAGTCTTAAATTTTTTTGTTAACTTGCAGTCATACCACATACTGTAGAAGTGAGGATGTAATTATAAGTATAAGACACATCCTAATCCTATTAACTATTAAAAATTAAATCCTTAGGCCTAAGATTCGTTGAATGGCTGTGCTTCCATGTTTTCTTGAAAACACGTTGATTGTTGATGCTATGGGCACTATGGCAAATAGTCAAAATGTCATTTAATATCGGCAATAAAAAAATTGCAGTACTAAAGTTTAAGTCAGTGCTAAGGAGTGACTAGTGCTAGTCTCATAAGTTATACTTATCAAGTATAAGTCATAATCATAAGTATAAGCCATTATCTCTATATATAATTCCCATTAAACAGGTATGTGCAAATGAGCACGACGAATGACACCCGCAGGGGTCGAAAGATCACAGTGGGCAAGCGTAGTAGGATGAAAAGAAAAAAAAGGGTGGGAGTTGGTGGCAACAATGCTTCTTGCGTTCACTTGCATTGTTCCTTCACAGAATACCATATGATTTGTAGTGTAGTGGTTATCACATCCGCCTTGCACGCGGAAAGTCCTGGCTGGGTTCAAGCCCCAGAGGGAACAATTTTTTTAAAAAAATTTAATGTTTTTTTCTGCCCGTTCTTTTCCTCATTTTTTGTGAACATGACTAACACTAGGGTCGGCAAATCACAGTTTATGGTTGGCAAGGGATAGTAGTAAAGGGTGGGGGGCAGGTAACAACAACCGCTGTGCATGTCTCCACGTTTACTCACTTTTATTTTCATTACTTCGTGCTGCTGCTTGTGTCTGTTCTCTCTACCCCCCCCCTGTTCTTTGCATTATCTATGATTATGATGAGCAAGTCTGTGGCGTATGCTACGCCGCTGGTCATATCTTGTAAGTCTATAAACTATAACTATAACTAACTTATCAACTATAAATAATAAATATAAGTTAAAATCAGTATAAGTATAAGTGTAAAAAATAAATTATAAATAACTTAATAAGTTATTAATAACTTTTAATAAGTGAAAGTGTCCCCGATGTACGAAATTGAAATCTTTATTATTAAAAAAAAATTCATTGAATCGAACGTCGAAAGCGATGTAGACATTTCTGCCGAGAGTCATGGAACAGTCTAAGATTAGTGATTTTCTTTAACCTTTTTCTGTATTTGTTGTTACGTTCAAACTGGATGAACAAATGTTTTAAGAGCATTTCAGTGGGCGTTACCTTCGAACTCGGTTACTTCCAATGTATCAACATTGGGGTTGTTGTCGTTCAGGTGCTCAGTCATTTTGGTAACGCAATTAATTGCTATAAATACAAAAGACCTACGATTTCATATTTGCTATTGTAACGTCACTGATTTAGAAGGAAAAAAATCTTTATTGCACTTAAAAAAGAATTATATTTATCATTTTTATAACAATCGTTTAAACATTAGGTTAACCAATAAAATATGTTATTAAAAAGATTCCATGGATAAGTGTAGGACGCAATAATCTTCTGAATAGAAATGGCATATGTAAAAGATAAGACATCATAAGATACGGTCGAATAGACATAGTATTTTGCGACACCACCAGCTCCCTTCAATAGGTTATTTTCAGTAAAATGGTTACTTTGAAAAATTGCACAATATTCGATATTTAGTTGCTACTTTTCTTCTTTATTTTGTGGAAGAACACATAATTTATTGATTTGGTGATTTTTCACTAAAAGTTTGGTAAACTTACATAAAAATTATTTATCTCTAACAAATGAGTTTACTTGAAATACTTGACGCTAAGGAGCTTGTGATTAAATAATGTGTTGGCAAGTTCTATTCACATAACGATCAAATTTCTACTTGGCGCTAGGGTCCATTTAGTTTCTCGATTGTGCACGAAAAAAACCGTCAAGTTAGCGATCAAGATGGCGAACGAAGTTACTCATGCACCTAACAAAACATGGGAATTAAGTCTCTATGAACTCCATAGAACTCCCCAAGATGCAATAACAGATAATACCGAAATTGCTGTTTCTCCTAGAAGTTTACACAGTGAACTGATGTGTCCTATTTGCCTTGATATGTTAAAGAATACAATGACAACAAAGGAGTGTTTACATCGTTTTTGTCAAGAGTGCATTATAACTGCACTAAGAAGTGGAAACAAAGAGTGTCCGACTTGTCGAAAAAAACTCGTATCTAAACGATCTCTTCGTCCTGATCCGAATTTCGATGCTCTTATCTCCAAAATTTATCCTAGTAGAGATGAATATGAAGCCCACCAAGAACGACTCATGGCAAAACTGAATAAACATCATAATACTGCTGCCTTGACCACCAGTATCGAAGAAGGGCTGCGCTTGCAGGCATTGAATCGAGCACAACGAGTACGCAAACAAAACTCAGAAAGAAGACAAGATGAGGAGTCAAATGATGGAAATGTATCTGAATCTCAGGGAATGGCAGAAACTGATGAGAATATTTCAAATGATGCTATGCATCCTAAAGCAATAAAACATTTCTCTGATGATTCTAGTGCAGAAAATTCAACAGGAGAAGCTAGTATGTCAGAGCACCTTTCTAGAGGTAGCCCAGAACCAGTAATCCCTCAGCTAGTAAATGAGATCGAACTCATTTTCAAACCCCACCCTGAAGATCCTGAACTTGTTGATCCTGCTTCTCAAACTCGTTACATTAAGACAACAGCGAATGCCACAGGTAATGTCAGTAATGACTGAGTAATGACATATCTTTAAAATTTACGTAGTGTTAACTTGCAGGGTATCATACCGTGTAAGTTATTTTTTTTCTAACTTGCACGGTATCATACCGTGTAAGTTATTTTTTTCCTAAGTTACACGGTATTTGCACATGCGCAGAGACGATTTTGTAGTCACTTATTTATAACTTTTTAAAATTTACGAAAAGAGCTACCGAACTTCAGTGGTCTCATGATTGAGAGTTGGACTGGAGAACGGAATGTAGAAGAACAGGCATGGGTTCGATTTTCGGTTGAGACTAATATTTTTTCTTTTTTTTTACAATTCTTAAATTCTTATAATTACGATTAAATTAGATCTTTTACTTTTAGGGTCAGGGTTAGAGTTAGTTGTCTATTTTTTACACTAAAATAGAAAAACAAATATATGGCAAATCAATTTAAAATTCTATTATAATTACTATTAAATTAGATCTTTTAGTTTTAGGGTCAAGGTTAGGGTTAGTTGTCTATTTTTACATTAAAATAGAAAAATAAATACAGTAATACAGGGACTAAAACTAATTAAATCAATTTAACATTCTTATAATTACAATTAAATATAATTACAATTATATTGTAGCCTAATTATTAGTTTTAGGGTCAGGGTTAGGTTTAGTTGTCTATTTTTTTACATTAAAACATTACCGTACCGTGCAAGTTATGTTTTTACTAACTTACACGGTATCATACCGTGCAAGTTAACGGCACCAAAATTTAGGACTTGCTTTGAAAATTAAATCATCATTGAACATATGTCCATGTATTAGATTATTAAGTAAAGACTTTAAATGGGTTTAAATTTTTTGTAAGGAACCCTTTGCTGTCATTTAGTCATGCTGTCAATTCAGTCATGAGCTGAATTGTTGTGACACAGAGTCACAGACATTATGTGTCTAATTTTAAATTATATATAGTATACAGTGGTACCTCGATACAAAACTAATCTGTTACAGGTGGCTTTCATATCTTGGATCTTTTGTATCTCGAACTAAGTTTTATATGTAAAATACCTAATTCGTTCCAAGCCACACAGAAACGGCACTAAAAGTTAAAAATATGAAGGAAAACTAAAGAAAAAGAAGTAGGATTCTTCAATCCTTAAAAGTACTCATTATAAATCAAATAAATAATAATAAAAAAAGAATAAAATAATGAAAAATAATATGTATACAAATGTGAACCTTTACCTTTGGAGTAAGGCGATGTGATGAAATGTCGGAAAAGGTGATAGGGGAGGAGAATGGATGGCAGAAAACATTACCGCATTACGTACGAAACACTCACTTTATGAAAATAATACGTTATGTACAAACTTTACATGAATTAATTTTAAATAAACACTTTTAGTACAACACTATACTAAACATGCGTAACATAACACTTAAATTTATGTAAATTTTTAATTTGCTTTTTAAATTTTTCATTTTTTTCCACCTCACTTCCACCAACATCTTCCAGCTTCTTCTCAATCAGGAGTATCCTCTTCTTCTGTGCTTCGCTAGCAGCTATTAATTTCTTTGATGCCTTGGCCATAAAAATACGCTTTCACAAAAATTTCACGAAAATATTCACAAATTTAAGACACCAACACCAAACCAACTACACAGTAAAGAAAGCAGAACTGTTGGTGGCGCCTAGTATGATGTCACATGTTTCTAGTGTTGTCAGCTGCATGTTTTTCGTATCTTGTATTTTTTGGTGTGTGTCTTGGAACAAAAAATTCTTTAATTGCCAATTTAACTGCCCTTTCGTATCTTGAAGCATTGGTATCTAGAGGTACCACTGTATTAGATATGGTATCTAGAGGTACCACTGTATTAGATATGGTATCTAGAGGTACCACTGTATTAGATATGGTATCTAGAGGTACCACTGTATTAGATATGGTATCTAGAGGTACCACTGTATTAGATATGGTATCTAGAGGTACCACTGTATTAGATATGGTATCTAGAGGTACCACTGTATTAGATATGGTATCTAGAGGTACCACTGTATTAGATATGGTATCTAGAGGTACCACTGTATTAGATATGGTATCTAGAGGTACCACTGTATTAGATATGGTATCTAGAGGTACCACTGTATTAGATATGGTATCTAGAGGTACCACTGTATTAGATATGGTATCTAGAGATACCACTGTATTAGATATGGTATCTAGAGGTACCACTGTATTAGATATGGTATCTAGAGGTACCACTGTATTAGATATGGTATCTAGAGGTACCACTGTATTAGATATGGTATCTAGAGGTGCCACTGTATTAGATATGGTATCTAGAGGTACCACTGTATTAGATATGGTATCTAGAGGTGCCACTGTATTAGATATGGTATCTAGAGGTACCACTGTATTAGATATGGTATCTAGAGGTGCCACTGTATTAGATATGGTATCTAGAGGTACCACTGTATTAGATATGGTATCTAGAGGTACCACTGTATTAGATATGGTATCTAGAGGTACCACTGTATTAGATATGGTATCTAGAGGTACCACTGTATTAGATATGGTATCTAGAGGTACCACTGTATTAGATATGGTATCTAGAGGTACCACTGTATTAGATATGGTATCTAGAGGTACCACTGTATTAGATATGGTATCTAGAGGTACCACTGTATTAGATATGGTATCTAGAGGTACCACTGTATTAGATATGGTATCTAGAGGTACCACTGAACATACCTGCATAGTTGTAAATTATAGTCATGATATTTTGGCATTCGAGTTAGAGCTACATTTGTTAGATTTAAATCTAATTCTAGTCCTAATTAGGCATAAGTTTAAGGAATATTATTTCTATCTAATTCTAGTCCTAAGTAGGCATAAATATAGGAATGTCATTTCTATCTAATTCTAGGCATAAGTATAAGGAATGTATTTCTGATAATTTAAAATGTTTCTTTTCTTTTTTTCTTTTCTATAAAGTGGACCATCTTTCAAAATATCTAGCCATCCGACTTTCTCTAGACAATGCTACAGAAGGTGAAGATGGTAAGCTAAGACTATTTTTAATATGCAAATAAATATGTTCTTTAAAATTAATATTTAAAAAAAAATTATCGCTACAGCCTACAGTAAATAAAAAGTTTTTATATTTTGGAATTATTAGGCATAACTAGATATGAGTCGAATCTATAATTTTCAGTATCCACTACTCTTTTTAAAATATTGTTCACTTACCTAAAATATATGTTGTTTTTTTGTTCAACAAAAAAAAATAATCAGTGTTCAGTAGAGGAAAATTCTAGTCTTAATATTGGACAAAATAAATAAGTTGATTTATTTTTAAATAAGAGATGTATTATTAGTGTTAAAGTTAAAACTAATTATTGTTATTTTTTTAGTTATTGTACTTTAGGCTGAATTTAATTTAATAATGTATTTTCCAAGTCTTTAACTTATAAAATTACATGAAATTGTTTTGAGGATTACTTTATTGTTGAGGATTATACAATTACTTTTCAGAAGATCAGTCTGGAAGCAGACTTTTTGACATCTTTGTGGCTACACATCCAGGTCATTTCATACTTCTTAACGGCCCCACAAGCCTGGAGCAAGTTAAAGAGAAATATTGGAAGATAAACAAGCCCCTGGAAATATTCTATTCTGTAAGAAAAAGTGCTGCTATGTCTGCAGTAAAAAAAATTCATTCAGACAATAAATAGCTAGATGTTAATTGATCCTATGATTTTGTTGTGACTATTTCATTTCAAGTTAGCAATGGTGGTTTTTCATTAAAGAAATACACAATAGTAATACTCATCAATGAGTTTTATTTCATAACAATGAAGCACCTTTTTAAGTTCAGTCCATTAGTAATGATTATTATGATTAAATTTTAGGCTAAAAATTGATCTTTAAAGGATTATTTTAAATCAGTTGGATACAGTATCCATGTGTTTTTTCTTTCTGTGCTTTGCAATAATTTTTGCAATTAAACAAAAAAAATGTTCTCAACAAAACCTCTTGAGTGTCTTATGAAAAGTATTCAATTTGGATTTCACATTAGCCATTGACATTCTAGCAACTAAAAATGTTTGATCAACAATTTATTTCTATTATATGAAGGAATTTTTTTTTAGAAAAATGATTTTTTGGAATCGCCACTATTGGTAGACCCTTACAGTCCCAGAGAGTCGCCGATTTTGGGTTGTTTCATTGCAGAGCCGATCCAACTTTTTAAGTAGCTAATTTATACTATCTTTAACTCTCACATAGAGGGGCTATGAATTCACTTCCATTTACTTTTTTGAGGCCCCTATCCTATTAACTCATGAAGGATTCCGGATTCAACGCTTCAGGATCTGTCGTCAACTTTTTCAAAACGCTCGTAGACACGTTTTCTGACTTGCTAGAGAGCTGAAATTTTCACAGTAGGTTTGGCTTGTGGGGAGGATTAAGCTATTAAATTCTCAGATCGATCGAATGTACCGTAATTAAATTAATGCATTTTTAGTTTATCTCTATACATAGCGGCCAGCTTTTGTTGACATTTTACGAGTCACGCTGAGTTAAATTCAGCCATCCGTGAGCAAACATTTTCCCTGCCCCCTCCGTTTTACAACAAAGGGTATTTAAGGCAATCTCAGTCTGTAAATGTCGCGTTTAAGCATGATAAATACTTTTTAGTTATGTCTCCTATATAAGGGATTTATAGTCAAAAACTGTTTTTACGGGGTTGTTTAATTCAATCCCTTATATTAACTTCACCGTCGTCTCTTGGGTTCGCAGGCGGTCTATCGGGCAGAAAAACAGAAGTAAAAAATGACACTTCCCGTGATGCATAGTCGTGTTGTGTGTATGACATGTGTAGTGTGTATAGAAAAGCATTCCAGATAGAACAAGTGAAATCATAGAATGTCTTATATAGACAATCCATGTGTTGTGAACAGATATTTTTTCTGCTACTTCGGATCAGCGCTCATATGGAAAGGAGTTAAGAATGTGTAAGTTTATATTTATAGAAAGTTTCAAATTTTGCTAAAAAATTTTGTTTCTAGATGAACTTGGCTAACAGGACTTCATGAATGAAATTAAGTTTTACAAATCTTTTGTTAACTTGTAAAAGTAGAAAATAAAATTAACAAAAAAACTTTTTTAAAAAGATGAGGCCCAGCTGCAGTGAGGAATGTAGAATCTCGCATGAAAAAGCAGCAAATAATTTTTTAGTCACAAACTAAGTAGTCACACAGGGGGACTCAGAACTCTATTGATATTTATTGAAGATCGATTTTGAATGAAGTGCTTGTATTGCAATTTTCTTAAAATTTCTTGTGTGTTGGATCTTTCCATGGTTTCCTAATAAAATGCAGCAATCACTTTATAACTAAAGTAAGCTTCCACTTTACATATTTGTGTTTTCTTTAAGGTTATGAAAACATGTTATGTAAATTTCTCGTCACATATTTTGACCTGTAATCTTTGAATGTATTGATAAAGTTGTGTTGGCATTTTTTGCAAAATTTAAAGTCTCTGACTTTCAATCTCACACTATTTCTGAACATGTAAGTGGGCTCAAATTTCTAATATATTCATTTCAACTCAAATGATGTATCTAGTATAATCTAGTTTCTCACTTTATCTTTGTGTAAGTTGGATACTGCCATTTGTATTCATCTTTGTTTCTTTCTTTTTGGTTTTCTGAACAGTTACTTGTCAAGGCATTTTTGTAAACTAGTTTTTTCTTTTAAATTTGATGTCTCTGTAATACTATAATGTAAGTAGTGACCTTTATTTTATTTAGGTGGTTTTTTTTTCAGATTAAGATATTTTTGTGTGATGATTGTGACAGTGACTAATTGTTTTAAATAATCATTGTGCATTTGCATTACTTCCAGGAAGTGTATGCTGTATGTTTGTTATCAAATACACTATTATTACTATGGATTAGAAATGGTGTTGTAATTTATTTTGGTGCAACAAAATAGTTTTGATGCTAGTAGTTGATGTGATACACTGCCATAAAGATCCCTCCATTTGGTGTCTTATGGTATACATGTAGAATTATAATTTCACATTATTATAATTATGATAAAACTATTGATTTCAAATGTGTCCATGTCTTTTTTACTGCACATAGTTCCATTTATTTGACAGTATATATATCCTGTATCATGGCTCACAACTTGAAATAATGCCATAGTCAGTATCTTTGACCTCAGTAATCCAGCAGCCATAGTCAGTATCTTTGACCTCAGTAATCCAGCATTTTTTTCAAATAGACCTGTAAGACAAACACCAGTCATAAAAGATGAAGTCATTAATTGAATTACAGATAATGCATTCAAATTAAAAGATAGGCAAATGAAATGGTTTTAATTTTTAAAATTGAACAGAAACTAAAATATAAAAATAGACACAAAAGTTTTTTTTAACAAAGTCATAGCTGTCACAATGACTGGAGCACAAAAATAGTCACAGTCATAGCTGTCACAATGACTGGAGCACAAAAATAGTCATTTATTATGGC
This sequence comes from Ampullaceana balthica, assembly GCA_944989445.1. Taxonomy (NCBI): domain Eukaryota; kingdom Metazoa; phylum Mollusca; class Gastropoda; family Lymnaeidae; genus Ampullaceana; species Ampullaceana balthica. Next base: position 308,834 of record CALYLW010000772.1, on the reverse strand, counting down.
TGTCATCTTCACTCAAAATTAAATTTATTTGCTGTCCCCTGTAAAAGAGAACAAAGATTATGTTCAACAGTTCAATTCTTGTGATTTTCACTTCAACAATTGATTTGTCTGTGTTGGTTTTTTGGCAACATAGGCTTGTAGTAATACAAAATATTGAATCTAGCTTATTATTAAAATCCATGTTCAAAATTTAATAAGTGGTAATTCAATGTTGTTAGTTATAAGTGGTGACATCTCGATGACCCAATGATGGCAGCCTGAAAAAAAGATAGCTAGCAATAAAAAAACAGGATGCCCCCCCCCCTTTTTTTCATTCCATTTAATGCTAACTTGTATTGACTGGCAGATATGATATTGTTATTGTTCATATGTAATAATATACAGTAGGTTAATTTCTGTGGTGGTGTGGAGTGGAACAATTGCATTTCTGGCTATGACTATGAGTAATGACTTGTTCTAAAGCAGTATTTGTATTGTGTTCCATGGAAACAGTTTGTGAGTGAGCATTTTGTGTCTATAGATTGACTCAGTATGTGAGTGAGCATATATGGTCTATAGATTAACTCAGTATGTGAGTGAGCACATATTGTTTATAGAAACGCAATATGTGAGTGAGCATATTTGGTCTATAGATCAACTCAGTATGTGAGTGAGCATATATGGTCTATAGATTAACTCAGTATGTGACTGAGCATACATCGTCTATAGATTAACTTTGGATGTGAGTGAGCATATATGGTATATAGATTAACTCAGTATGTGAGTGAGTATATATGGTCTATAGATTAACTTTTTATGTGAGTGAGCATATATGGTCTATAGATGAACTCAGTATGTGAGTGAGTATATTTGATCAATAGATTAACTTTGTATGTGAGTGAGCATATTTGGTCAATAGATTAACTTTTTATGTGAGTGAGCATATTTGGTCTATAGATCAACTCAGTATGTGAGTGAGCATATATGGTCTATAGATTAACTCAGTATGTGAGTGAGTATATTTGGTCTATATATTTAACTCAGTATGTGATTGAGCACATATGGTCTACATATTAACTCATTATTTGAGTGAGCACATATGGTTTATAGATTAACTCAGTATGTGATTGAGTATATTTGGTCTACAGATTAACTCAGTATGTGAGTGAGTATATATGGTCTACAGATTAACTCAGTATGTGAGTGAGTATATATGGTCTATAGATCAACTCAGTATGTGAGTGAGTATATTTGGTCTACATATTAACTCAGTATGTGAGTGAGTATATATGGTCTACATATTAACTCAGTATGTGAGTGAGTATATATGGTCTACATATTAACTCAGTATGTGAGTGAGTATATATGGTCTACATATTAACTCAGTATGTGAGTGAGTTTATATGGTCTACATATTAACTCAGTATGTGAGTGAGTATATATGGTCTACATATTAACTCAGTATGTGAGTGAGTATATATGGTCTACATATTAACTCAGTATGTGAGTGAGTATATATGGTCTACATATTAACTCAGTATGTGAGTGAGTATATATGGTCTACATATTAACTCAGTATGTGAGTGAGTATATATGGTCTACATATTAACTCAGTATGTGAGTGAGTTTATATGGTCTACTATTAACTCAGTATGTGAGTGAGTTTATATGGTCTACATATTAACTCAGTATGTGAGTGAGTTTATATGGTCTACATATTAACTCAGTATGTGAGTGAGTTTATATGGTCTACATATTAACTCAGTATGTGAGTGAGTTTATATGGTCTACATATTAACTCAGTATGTGAGTGAGTATATATGGTCTACATATTAACTCAGTATGTGAGTGAGTTTATATGGTCTACATATTAACTCAGTATGTGAGTGAGTTTATATGGTCTACATATTAACTCAGTATGTGAGTGAGTATATATGGTCTACATATTAACTCAGTATGTGAGTGAGTTTATATGGTCTACATATTAACTCAGTATGTGAGTGAGTTTATATGGTCTACATATTAACTCAGTATGTGAGTGAGTTTATATGGTCTACATATTAACTCAGTATGTGAGTGAGTTTATATGGTCTACATATTAACTCAGTATGTGAGTGAGTTTATATGGTCTACATATTAACTCAGTATGTGAGTGAGTTTATATGGTCTACATATTAACTCAGTATGTGAGTGAGTATATATGGTCTACATATTAACTCAGTATGTGAGTGAGTTTATATGGTCTACATATTAACTCAGTATGTGAGTGAGTATATATGGTCTACATATTAACTCAGTATGTGAGTGAGTATATATGGTCTACATATTAACTCAGTATGTGAGTGAGTATATATGGTCTACATATTAACTCAGTATGTGAGTGAGTATATATGGTCTACATATTAACTCAGTATGTGAGTGAGTATATATGGTCTACATATTAACTCAGTATGTGAGTGAGTATATATGGTCTACAGCTTAACTTTGCAACTGTTGGGGGGAGGTTTGGATACCATCAAAGTTGCAGCTTCTGTCCATGAAAATATCCTGGAAATATGAAAATAACCTGGAGATATGAAAATATCCTGGAAAATTCAAAATTTAAATTTATTAAATAGAAAATAAATGATGAATCTTATATTTAATTTTAAAATCTAATCCAGCAAGCGACAATAGTAACATGTTATTTGTGTGCTGAAAAAGACTTCTTGTTGACATTTTCTCATTTGCATCATTTTTTAATCTAGTATTTCGCATACTTGGTTTTGCTTGTTGCTTTTTATTTGTTGCAATATAGACTAATAAACTTAACTCTTTATCAACCAATGGACATGATCATTTTATTTGAAGACTTGAAAAACTATTCCGATAATTAGTCATCTATGTTCTTTGGTTTTTAACCATAAAAAATTAATTTAAATTCTGGTATTAACTAAAAAGTAGGTGCAGACCATCGGTACACCAGCTGAGGTCGCATGCCACTCGACCACCGTAATATAATTCAATATTAGTGTATGTGACTTACGAAGCAGACTTATATCATTCAAATGTGCAAGCAAAAACTACATGCCCAGCGGCGTAGCATGGGTGTGTGCCGCCCGGAGCAGAACCGAAAGCATTTCTTAGCACTGTAATTTTGGGCATCATTGACTTCCATAGGCACATGTTTCCAATCATTGACTTCCATAGGCACATGTTTCCAATCATTGACTTCCATAGGCACATGTTTCCAATCATTGACTTCCATAGGCACATGTTTCCAATCATTGACTTCCATAGGCACATGTTTCCAATCATTGACTTCCATAGGCACATGTTTCCAATCATTGACTTCCATAGGCACATGTTTCCAATCATTGACTTCCATAGGCACATGTTTCCAATCATTGACTTCCATAGGCACATGTTTCCAATCATTGACTTCCATAGGCACATGTTTCCAATCATTGACTTCCATAGGCACATGTTTCCAATCATTGACTTCCATAGGCACATGTTTCCAATCATTGACTTCCATAGGCACATGTTTCCAATCATTGACTTCCATAGGCACATGTTTCCAATCATTGACTTCCATAGGCACATGTTTCCAATCATTGACTTCCATAGGCACATGTTTCCAATCATTGACTTCCATAGGCACATGTTTCCAATCATTGACTTCCATAGGCACATGTTTCCAATCATTGACTTCCATAGGCACATGTTTCCAATCATTGACTTCCATAGGCACATGTTTCCAATCATTGACTTCCATAGGCACATGTTTCCAATCATTGACTTCCATAGGCACATGTTTCCAATCATTGACTTCCATAGGCACATGTTTCCAATCATTGACTTCCATAGGCACATGTTTCCAATCATTGACTTCCATAGGCACATGTTTCCAATCATTGACTTCCATAGGCACATGTTTCCAATCATTGACTTCCATAGGCACATGTTTCCAATCATTGACTTCCATAGGCACATGTTTCCAATCATTGACTTCCATAGGCACATGTTTCCAATCATTGACTTCCATAGGCACATGTTTCCAGATAGTACATAGACATAACTTAAAACTAAAAAAATAGAAAACAAAAAGATTTCAATGTGACTAGGAGGGTCCCTTCGTCTCTTGGTGTGTTTAGCTCTTTATCTGACTCTGTCAGCTTTTCTAGAGGATAACATGCAAACACGGTATGTGTGTGCCTGACAAGACGTCACAAAACAAAGAACGTTTCGGCAAAGAGCCTTCTTCAACGAACAAATAGAATAAAAACTAATAAAAAGAAATTAAAACTTCGCTTCGGTGAAATCTAAAGTCAAAGAAAGCCCTATTGTTATCCTCTACTTATCTATAAGCCGATTGCAGTTTCACCCACATTTTGTCAGCTTTTCTATCACTTTCAAAATAACTTCAAAATGGCTCCATAGTATTTTCATTATTTTGTATCCTGAAGTCGGTGTAATCATTTAATGCCTTGCCTGTAGCAGCAATTAGATTTTTCCAATGGTGTCTAGATATGGAAAAGAATGCGCATTAGCGTCCTAGTGTACCAAAAGTTAGAGAGTTCGTTTCAGTTCATGGAGCAGTGGTTCCCAAGCTTTTGTTTTGCCCACCGTCCCCTTTCCAGAAACAAAAATTACTCAGCGCCCCTCCCCCTCCTCGATTTTTTAATATTCTAATACTAACAGAAATTAAAAAGAACAATATACCTATTAAAGTAATGTTGTTGCCTTTTTTAAAAAAAACATTAAATAAAGGTATAGACTAGAGACCTTGAAGTTTGAAATTATGAAACTATAAAGTTATTTGAACTCAGAATAGAAAGGTAACACAAAAAAATATTACAACAATCGAAATACTGTTAGTGAGAAGCATGAACTTTTTGTGCTGCTACCAATTTAGTAATCATCGGCTCTAATATTGGTTGGCTCTAATATTGGTTAGCTCTAATATTGATTGACTCTAATATTGGTTGGCTCTAATATTGGTTGGCTCTAATATTGGTTGGCAGTAATCTAACATCACCGTCATTGATTATTTGCATTTTTTGTTGTTGCTGTTGTAACTTTTAAATTACGCCCAGCGTCGAGTTAAACAGCTCATAAAACCAATCTAAACAGGCATCCTTTGACAACCTATTCTCTATGATATATTTCCCTTTGACAACCTATTCTGTATGATATATTTCCCTTTGACAACCTATTCTGTATGATATATTTCCCTTTGACAACCTATTCTGTATGATATATCTCCCTTGACAACCTATTTTGTATGATATATTTCCCTTTGATAACCTATTCTGTATGATATATTTCCCTTTGACAAGCTATTCTATATGATATATTTCCCTTTGACAACCTATTCTGTATGATATATCTCCCTTGACAACCTATTTTGTATGATATATTTCCCTTTGACAACCTATTCTGTATGATATATTTCCCTTTGACAACCTATTCTATATGATATATTTCCCTTTGACAACCTATTTTGTATGATATATTTCCCTTTGACAAGCTATTCTATAAGATATATTTCCCTTTGACAACCTATTCTGTATGATATATTTCCCTTTGACAACCTATTCAGTATGATATATTTCCCTTTGACAAGCTATTCTATATGATATATTTCCCTTTGACAACCTATTCTATATGATATATTTCCCTTTGACAACCTATTCTGTATGATATATTTCCCTTTGACAACCTATTCTGTATGATATATTTCCCTTTGACAACCTATTCTGTATGATATATTTCCCTTTGACAACCTATTCTGTATGATATATTTCCCTTTGACAACCTATTCTGTATGGTATATTTCCCTTTGACAACCTATTCTGTATGGTATATTTCCCTTTGACAACCTATTCTGTATGATATATTTCCCTTTGACAAACTATTCTTTATGATATATTTCCCTTTGACAACCTATTCTATAGGACATATTTCCCTTTGACAACCAACGAACTTCTGTATGAAGCAGCAAACGATTAAATTCTTCATAGAGTTCAATACAAAGTTGTTTAAATAATCTGTCATTCCATGATTTGCTTCTGATTGTGTTGATAGCTTTCGGTGCATATTGTAATGAATTATGTGGGCGTGCACTTAAATTTTTGGCAACTAGATGTTGACGATGGATGATATAGCGTACTGTGAATGCATTCAGCACCTTCTTTTTTTAAATATGCAAGAACACTCATTAGCGCCTTACCATCCCTGGAGCACCATCTGTTGCTGCTGATAAAATATTACTTAGAGGTATTTCTTTATAAAATTTATCCAAAGCATGAAATATTGATTCTTCTTTGGAATCAGTTTGCATATATTAAGTAAATAATTATTCTTGACAAATTTGTTTTTCCTTAATGAACCGCACGTATGCTAAAAGTAACGCTTCATTTCCTGGCAAAGTTGACTCATCAAGTTAGAGGTCGTCAATAAATGACGTCACGCACCTGGGGGGGTGGGTCACACATTTTTGACGAGGGGGGACGGGGGTGTTTTAAGAAATGTGACATCACATTAAAACGTGCAACGTTTATTAAATTGTCCACTTAAATATATGATTGTTTACAATTTATTTAATAAAGTTTTTAATGGCTTCACGCATCTATATTTATAATTCTCTTCGTGGTCGGACCCTGCGAGACAAGCTGCAAGTATGTTCAACAGATACTAATTTTAGAAAGCAGCGCTCCAAATTACTCCACCAATGCATCAAAAGGTGTGCAAATTAAATATGCGCTGTAAAAAAAAATATATATGACGTCATTGTTTTCGCTGATATTTTAATTTTGTAAAAAGGGAACAATGTAAAAAGAAGATTTGATGATGGTTAATTATAGCATCAATCTATATATATAATTCTCTTCGTGGTCGGACCCTGCGAGGCAACAAGAAGCTGCATGTGCAGCAGATACTTCTATCTATCTATCTATCTATATATATAATTCTCTTCGTTGTCAGACCCTGCGAGGCAACAAGATGCTGCATGTGCGTCACTAATGATCAATTTCCCCATTAGCTGCGCACGGTGGTGTGTTTGGTGGTTGTGTTAATGTTATTATTTAGTCGGTGCGAAAGCGTGCAAAAGGGAATTGTTTTTGTTGACGTCATGAGAATGTGTGTAGAAAGGGAGAATTTGAATAGTGTACTGTTTGTGTCCGTTCTCCCACTCCCCTTATTTTTCTTGCCCGTTCTTTTCTCCCTTTTCTTAGCGAACATAAACACCGTATTTCCAGGCATGCGCAAAAAGTGTGTACCCGCAGCAGTGTGTACCTCAGTCGCTCAAGCTCAAGCTGTGTCCTCAGTCGCTTTGGTATCTTCTACAGTCGTCTGAGCCAGGTTGCCTTTCCACTGTTCTCTTCGTTTGTCCCAGAAGCTTTGTTTTGATTTTGCCCTTTCGCATTTCCCATCGTTTCCTAACAATGGCCACCGCTTCACATTATATATTTCGTGGAGTCAGGTCTTTCAGTGTAGTCGAAATTCCTGCAACCGGTAACTGTTTATTTCTATCAGTCTCATATTTGTGGAAAAATGTCATCGACGAAACTGTTGCTCTCGAACTTCGCAAGATGGCTGTAAGCTTTGTTTGCGAACATTGGGATAATAATAACTATGGCGACGCCCTGTCCGTTTTTCTTACTCACGGAAGCACAGTCATACACTCTGCTCGACAATACGCAGCGTACATGAATACTTCCGGAGTTTATGGTGGCGAGGCTGAAATTGTTGCGATGTCTCAAATACTTCCCGCTACTATCACTATTCACCTCCGAGAACGTCCGCATGACCCTCCTCGAGTTTACAATCCGGGTCAACGTCTCTCCATATTCCTGCTATTTAGCGGTCCTTTGGATCATGGACATTATGAAGTTCTCTTGCCTGTCACAAACACACGTGATGACCTTCTGGTGCCATCTGTTGACAACGTCGGCATGTGCACCAACATTACACACCCATGTGATCTCCACACTGATATGACGTCACATTCCCATTCTCCTGTTACTGATGAACATTTACAAACGTCTGATTTTCATTGCAACATTTGCTCAAAAAAGTTCACACGAAAATATAATCTCAACGTACATTAAAAAACACACCCCAGTGAACAAACGCACCCCACAGAGTAATTTAAATGCACCATTTGTTCCAAAGCCTTCCGACTCCAGAGATATATCAACGCACATTTAAAAACACACTCCACTGAACGAATGATGAAATGTGACCATTGCCAGCAATGCTTCAAAACACCTCTCACTCTCAAGAAGCACTTACAAACTAAACATGTACATGTAGAAACACATTCAACAACATTTCTTTGCAGCATTTGCGACAGTTTCACGCACGCAGATATCTTACTAGCCATTTTAAAACACATGCTCTGATGAAATCCTTCCAGTGCAAATACTGTACTAATTCGTTCACAACGTCCTCTCTTCTCAACAAACATACAAAAACACACCGCCATGACACATTCTTTGAGTGTGTACATTGCAAACGTTCTTTCAAACAGTCGCATCTTCTCGCAAACCACATGCACATTCATCGCATTCAACTTTCCGCTGCGTTTCAAGAACACACTGCCATTCCCATCGAGGAACATAACATAGGACTACCTACCGCACTATGTACTTCTTGCAATGCTCTTCATTGGCCATCAGAGGTAAACAAATCCGGACATTATACTAAGTGTTGTCGTAACGGCAAAGTGTCTTTAGCACCGCTATCACAAACTCCTCCTTTATTACAAAACCTCTTGAGTGGCAATAATCCGCTGTCCCGACATTTCTGTGATCATATCAGGGAATACAACTCTGCTTTAGCTTTCGCATCAATGGGCGCCCACATCGCTCAACCACCTGGTCATGGACCGTATGCTTTCCGAATCCACGGTCAAATTTATCATCAAGTCTCCCCATTGTATACCAATCCTAACACCCCCCCCCTTGATACGGTCAATTATATATCTTCGATTCTGCTGAGGCTACCACTCAACGTTTGCAAAACGATTGTAACAGTGCTTGCAGTGATATGTTGTTGTTGCAACTAGACAAAATGATACGACATGTTAATCCCTTCGCTAAATCGTACATGCAAATGCACTACATTATCACTCATAATAACCCTGTTGCTGCTGTACGAATGGTATTCATGGAAAATGAAACTCTGGATATGAGAAGGTATAACGCGCCATCCTGTCAAACTGATGTTGCTGCTATCTTTGTAGGGGAAGACGGGGAACCTCCTGCACAACGCGATATTTGCATATACCCAAGAGGAGATGCTTGCAAGCGTATCTCTGTACTCAATATGAACTGTGACCCCATGGTTTATCCACTACTATTCCCTTACGGAGATCCAGGCTGGCACATACAATTGACCCATGTTGAAGAAAAGCAAACCGCGAACAGAACCCGAGTCACACAACTCCAATTTTATACTTACAGGCTTGCCATGAGATCTGCATTCAGCATCTTGCATTCCAGCGGCAAACTCTTCCAGCAATATGTCGTCGACGCATATGTCAGAACAGAAGGCGCACGTTTACATTACCTACGCTCCCATCAATAAGATTTGCGCGTAGAACAATACAGGGGACTGATGGATGCTATCGCTGCGAAAGCACAAGACAATAACCTTCGCCCTGGACAGTTGATCATTCTTCCCACTACGTTTCAAGGCAGTCCACGGTACATGCAACAGAACTACCAAGACGCGATGGAAATTGTCCGCAAATGTGGAAAGCCTGACTTATTTCTAACATTCACCTGCAATCCTGCTTGGCCGGAAATCTCTAACGCCATTTCCAATTATGAGCGCCCAGAACACAGACCTGATGTCGTTGCCCGCGTCTTTCATATCAAACTTCGGGAGTTCCTATTTGACATTCTGGAGAGGAATATTTTCGGCAATGTAGTCGCATACATTGTCGTCATTGAGTTCCAAAAACGAGGCTTGCCTCATTGCCATATGTTACTGACACTTGATTCACAGTGCAAAATAAGGACCAAAGATGACATAGACAAATATGTCTGCGCTGAGCTTCCAAATCCCGAAATACACCCTCGACTTTTCCAAATTGTCACTAAATGCATGGTACATGGTCCGTGTGGCACGCTCAATGCCAACTCACCTTGCATGAAAGACGGCAAGTGCACCAAAAATTTCCGAAAGGACTTCAACGCCGAGACACAAGAAAACACACAAGGGTACCCCATATACCGCCGAAGACAGGGCACAACTGCCATTGTTGGCAAATATGACATCGACAATCGTTGGATAGAACCTTACAATCCCTGGCTTTCTCAGAAATTCAATGCTCACATTAACGTTGAAGTGTGCGCGTCATTTAAATGTATCAAGTATCTATATAAGTATGTCTACAAAGGACACGACGCTGCATCCATTGCAATTCAGAAGGAGCCAGCCGATGGTGTTTTCCAACATGACGAAATACAAACTTTCCTTGATGGTAGGTATGTTAGTATAATGTTAGTGCTCCTGAGGCTATGTGGCGTTTGAACGAGTACAGTCTTTCAGAAAAATCGCACGTTATTACACGATTACCAGTTCATTTGCCAGAACAACAAGTCGTCTTCTTTCATGAGGGTCACGAAGAACGAGCGCTACAAAGACAGGCCAACAAATGCACCATGCTCTTAGCTTGGTTTGAACTCAACAAGACGGATCCTGAAGCTGTGGAGTTACATTACACTGTTGTTCCCCAACATTACACATTCCAACAATCCTCTGGAAAATGGCAAAAGAGAATTAGAGGAGGCACAAAAGTGATCGGTAGAATGCCTGTTGTTGTCATTAACGACACCGAACGTTATTACCTCAGGCTTCCCCTTACCTGTTCCGTAGGCATCACGAGTTTCAACCATCTACGAACTGTCAACGGCGTGGAATGTAACACTTTCAAAGAGGCGTGCCAACAATTGGGTCTTCTTAAAGACGACAAGATATGGCATGATACTCTTACAGAGGCATATCAGATACGAATGCCATCGTTCTTGCGACAACTTTTCGTTTTCGTCTGTGTCTTCGGTGAATCGCATAACGTTCCACACCTTTGGGACACGCATAAACTCTCCCTTTCTGAGGACATTCTCAGAACATATTCCCCACGCACCGCTTGCATGTATGCTCTCGGAGAAATAAATGACATGCTCCAAACACATGGCCTCAACCTGCACAAATTACACCTACCCATCACTGACATTCTTCCAATGTGTCATTCATCTTCCGTCTTCGACGCTAAGGCTGAACACTCCCACGCTATGGAACACTACGACAAACTCAACACAGCACAAAAGCACGCTGTTGACACTGTTTTGGACGCTGCATACACCGACTCCCATCCGCGACAAACCTGCTTCTTCTTAGATGCATGGTCCCGCAGGAACAGTGAAAACCTTTGTCTACAAAACCCTGATTCATACAATGAGAGCCAGGGGAGACAATCCTATAACCGTTGCATCTACGGGAATAGCAGCAACATTGTTACCGGGTGGACGTACTGCACACTCGGTGTTTAAAATACCGTTGAAGATCACTACTACTTCAACATGCTATATCAAACCTAACTCGCAACACGCGCAACATATTCTGCAATCCAAATTGATTATATGGGACGAGGCGCCAATGACACATGCATACGCATTCCAGGCAGTTGACAGGTTGTTACGTGATCTCACAGGTGAGAAGCACCCATTTGGAGGGAAAACAATACTATTGGGTGGAGATTTCCGACAAATACTCCCCGTCATTCTGCGTGGCTCCCGAGCACTCACTGTCGCCAGTTGCATTAACAAGCAACCTTTGTGGCGTCACATGCATGTACTTACATTGACGAAAAATATGAGAGCTCTTCCTGACGAACAACATTTCGCAAAATGGCTTCTCGATGTTGGAGACGGGACAAATGGAACACCTGTAACATTACCTTCACATTGTTTACTGTAACATTACCTTCACATTGTTTACTGTAACATTACCTTCACATTGTTTACTGTAACATTACCTTCACATTGTTTTACTGTAACATTACCTTCACATTGTTTTACTGTAACATTACCTTCACATTGTTTTACTGTAACATTACCTTCACATTGTTTTACTGTAACATTACCTTCACATTGTTTACTGTAACATTACCTTCACATTGTTTACTGTAACATTACCTTCACATTGTTTACTGTAACATTACCTTCACATTGTTTACTGTAACATTACCTTCACATTGTTTACTGTAACATTACCTTCACATTGTTTACTGTAACATTACCTTCACATTGTTTACTGTAACATTACCTTCACATTGTTTACTGTAACATTACCTTCACATTGTTTACTGTAACATTACCTTCACATTGTTTACTGTAACATTACCTTCACATTGTTTACTGTAACATTACCTTCACATTGTTTACTGTAACTATTCCCTTCACATTGTTTTACTGTAACATTACCTTCACATTGTTTACTGTAACATTACCTTCACATTGTTTTACTGTAACATTACCTTCACATTGTTTACTGTAACATTACCTTCACATTGTTTTACTGTAACATTACCTTCACATTGTTTTACTGTAACATTACCTTCACATTGTTTACTGTAACATTACCTTCACAGTGTTTACTGCAACATTACCTTCACATTGTTTACTGCAACATTACCTTCACATTGTTTTACTGTAACATTACCTTCACATTGTTTACTGTAACATTACCTTCACATTGTTTACTGTAACATTACCTTCACATTGTTTACTGTAACATTACCTTCACATTGTTTACTGTAACATTACCTTCACATTGTTTTACTGTAACATTACCTTCACATTGTTTTACTGTAACATTACCTTCACATTGTTTTACTGTAACATTACCTTCACACTGTTTACTGTAACATTACCTTCACATTGTTTACTGCAACATTACCTTCACATTGTTTACTGTAACATTACCTTCACATTGTTTACTGTAACATTACCTTCACATTGTTTACTGTAACATTACCTTCACATTGTTTACTGTAACATTACCTTCACATTGTTTTACTGTAACATTACCTTCACATTGTTTTACTGTAACATTACCTTCACATTGTTTACTGTAACATTACCTTCACATTGTTTACTGTAACATTACCTTCACATTGTTTACTGTAACATTACCTTCACATTGCTTACTGTAACATTACCTTCACATTGCTTACTGTAACATTACCTTCACATTGTTTACTGTAACTATTACATTCACATTGTTTTACTGTAACATTACCTTCACATTGTTTACTGTAACATTACCTTCACATTGTTTTACTGTAACATTACCTTCACATTGTTTACTGTAACATTACCTTCACATTGTTTTACTGTAACATTACCTTCACATTGTTTTACTGTAACATTACCTTCACATTGTTTTACTGTAACATTACCTTCACATTGTTTACTGTAACATTACCTTCACATTGTTTACTGCAACATTACCTTCACATTGTTTTACTGTAACATTACCTTCACATTGTTTACTGTAACATTACCTTCACATTGTTTTACTGTAACATTACCTTCACATTGTTTTACTGTAACATTACCTTCACATTGTTTACTGTAACATTACCTTCACATTGCTTACTGTAACATTACCTTCACATTGTTTACTGTAACATTACCTTCAAATTGTTTTACTGTAACATTACCTTCACATTGTTTTACTGTAACATTACATTCAAATTGTTTTACTGTAACATTACCTTCACATTGTTTTACTGTAACATTACCTTCACATTGTTTACTGTAACATTACCTTCACATTGTTTACTGTAACATTACCTTCACATTGTTTACTGTAACATTACCTTCACATTGTTTACTGTAACATTACCTTCACATTGTTTACTGTAACATTACCTTCACATTGTTTACTGTAACATTACCTTCACATTGTTTACTGTAACATTACCTTCACATTGTTTTACTGTAACATTACCTTCACATTGTTTTAATGTAACATTACCTTCACATTGTTTACTGTAACATTACCTTCACATTGTTTACTGTAACATTACCTTCACATTGTTTACTGTAACATTACCTTCACATTGTTTACTGAATTTACCTTCACATTGTTTACTGTAACATTACCTTCACATTGTTTACTGTAACATTACCTTCACATTGTTTACTGTAACATTACTTTCACATTGTTTTACTGTAACATTACCTTCACATTGTTTACTGTAACATTACCTTCACATTGTTTTACTGTAACATTACCTTCACATTGTTTACTGTAACATTACCTTCACATTGTTTACTGTAACATTACCTTCACATTGTTTACTGTAACATTACCTTCACATTGTTTACTGTAACATTACCTTCACATTGTTTACTGTAACATTACCTTCACATTGTTTACTGTAACATTACCTTCACACTGTTTTACTGTAACATTACCTTCACATTGTTTACTGTAACATTACCTTCACATTGTTTTACTGTAACATTACCTTCACATTGTTTACTGTAACATTACCTTCACATTGTTTACTGTAACATTACCTTCACATTGTTTACTGTAACATTACCTTCACATTGTTTACTGTAACATTACCTTCACATTGTTTACTGTAACATTACCTTCACATTGTTTACTGTAACATTACCTTCACATTGTATTACTGTAACATTACCTTCACATTGTTTACTGTAACATTACTTTCACATTGTTTTACTGTAACATTACCTTCACATGGTTTACTGTAACATTACCTTCACATTGTTTACTGTAATATTACCTTCACATTGTTTTACTGTAACATTACCTTCACATTGTTTACTGTAACATTACCTTCACATTGTTTACTGTAACATTACCTTTACATGGTTTACTGTAACATTACCTTCACATTGTTTACTGTAACATTACCTTCACATTATTTTCCTGTTCATTCTGATCCCGTTCAACAACTATATGGCGACCTCGACTTCTCAACTGTCACTTGGGAACAACTCAGTACGCGAGCTATATTAAGTGTCACGAACGAAGACTCCCTGCACCTGATTGAACAAGTATTGAAACTTATCCCAAATGACGAAGTAACTTTCACCAGCTTTGACTCCATCGTTACAGATGATCCCGCAGATCAAATTTCATTCCCCGAAGAATTTCTGAACAGTCTTACCCCTACTGGCATGCCTCCGCATAAACTGAAAATTAAAATTGGTTCAGTCGTCATGCTTCTTAGAAACCTCATGCCAGCAAGAGGTCTCTGTAATGGCACTAGACTGACTGTTACCAGCATTCACCGCAACGTACTGGAGTGTAAAACTATCGCAGCTGCTACCTCACAAACTGTCCTTATTTCCCGGATATCCCTAACTCCATCAGATTCAAATTTGCCTTTAACCTTTACGCGCAGACAATTCCCTGTGAGATTAGCCTTTGCCATGACAATAAATAAAGCACAGGGCCAAACGTTCAAAAAGATATGTCTGTATCTTCCAAAACCTGTTTTCAATCATGGACAATTGTAT